>CM051024.1:94650316-94660316 GCA_027627225.1 Congeria kusceri | reverse complement strand
CTTGGTGCAGTGAACACCTCTTCTGGGTAATGCTGCTTCCCATACAGTTTCATTGAATATTGGCTTGTAGTTGCTGAGAAACAGTCGAGATATTAATTGCGCACTATACACTAATTTCAGCAACCTTCAAAGTCTCATAATTCCAAGGAAAATTACTAAAGGGAACATCCTGTACTGTGCACACCTCATTTTGATGATGAACCATCACATATAGTTTGATTTAAGTTGCAGAGAAATAGTCCGGTCAAGAATTGCGCACTATATTCTAATTTCAGAATTCTTCAAATTCCCACAAAAATAAAGATTCTCATGAAGTTTAATTGGAATCTGGTTACTAGTTGTGTAGAAATAAATTGACCAAAAATTGTGCACTAAATACTTATTTCAGAAGTCTTCAAGGTCCCATAACTCTAAAATAATCACTGAAGCACACCACCCTGGTTCAGTGCATACTTCCTCTGGGTCATGAAGCTTCCTATAAAGCTTCATTTATTTCTGGCCAGAAGTTGCGTTTAGATAGACCGGACAAGCATTGTGCACTAAATGCTTATTTCAGAAATCTTCAAGTCCCATAACTCTGATAAAAAATCATTAAAGCTGAACGCCCTGATTCAGTGCACACCTCCTCTTGGCAATGAAGCTTCTATAAAGTTTCATTGAATTCAGACCAGTAGTTGCGTAGAAATAGACCGGACAATAAATGTGCACTAAATTCTAATAGCAGAAATCTTCAATGTCCCATAACTCTGAGAGAAAAATAATAATTTAAAAGCGGAACGTCCTAATTCAGTGCACCCCTCTTGATTATGAAGCTTCCCATGAAGTTTCATTGAATTCTGGTCAGTAGGTGCTGAGAAATACAATTGACAAGAAAACGGGACGGACGGACGGACGGACAAAGCGGCGACTATATGCTCCCCCCAATTTTTCGGATAGCATAATACATGTTTACAATCAACGGAAAACGTGATTGTTTTTATTTACCGATTAGCAGCATTTATGTAGTCGTTGTGTCCCTCTAGATGTACAGACAATCTCAATACAAGTCTGTATCTGTCATCTGAAATAAGGAAGCTCACAAACCAAACATTGAAGTTTATGGCAACGTGACATTTTAAATATAAAAGTCTGTCCTTTGGGATAACTACTCGATGCTTATAGAGGTTCATTCATGTTCACATATTTAGCCTAAAGAAATCATTCGAAACATACTGTATGGACTTCACAGCTGCGTTCAAACAGCTTATACATTAACGAATTCATATATTAATTTTAAGCTCTTTATTCCTGTTAAAATGCATATTGAAGCAATTATCTTATGGGAAATTAAACCCGAATAATTAACAAAAGAAATACCGGTTGAAACATGATATTGGGATTTGCTTAGATACATGTTTAAAATAACATGTCCCTATTGACGAGACGAAATCGACGCACCATAGTGTGGTCAATACAGCACAATGCTTTATATCCCGCATAAACTTCCTAACTACGATATTTATTTTGGTTATTTGCAATCGTTGATTTATATACCTTTGTGTGTGCGTGCAAATCTGATACCCTTTCGTAAAGTGTATATTCTTGTTAACAAATAGTCGTAAATCTGACAATAATGCAATGGTAATAGTGAATCATGCGGCATAATCTAAAATTTCCAAAACTACATTTTTCAATTGCTAAACAAAATTAGTGCTTGATTATGTAAAGGCATGCTAACTTCGGAAGTAAATATTATTGATTTAAATAAATTATTATATACGCCGTTTAATAATTTATTATTTCAAGCTTAAAACAAACTCAAAATTGAACAATAACATCTTGGGTGTACACACATTTCGAGGTTTGAGCGTGTAACTATTGTATTTGCTTAACATTTCTATATCATACACAGTAATATCACGCTCAACCCTCGATTTATAAATTCTTTATTACATGTTTACAACGAACACAATATTGGGTGTACATACATTTATAAATAAGTTTTTACAATTTTAAAATCCCCATAAAATTTAGGAAATTATAGGTTGGTTCCATACAAAGATATTTTCAAAATATAATAATTGTTATCTAATTTAAGTTATGTGAAACTCGACCCTGCTCTTTACCATAACAAGGAACAAAACTATTGAAGTCGTAAACCAAAATTACTCACCCGGAATTAAAGTAGGGACAATGTTCTTTCGCCTATTTTCAGGCTTTTCACCGTCTAAATCTTTTGTATTATCAGTATCTGAATCAATATTCATCCCGTAATATTTGGAATAGTTATAAAAAGCCGCGCTTTCAATCAAGGCCAAAGAAATGTTATCGTGCATCTACATGAACAACAAAAAATAACTTGTTTGCAAAGGAAGTCTATAATAATACCAAGAATTTCAATATTTGAATTTTTGTGTATCGCAATACTTACCCGGTATTCCTCATTCAAAGCGTCTGTCGAATGCCTAAGATCAAAATAAGTCTCTTGTGTGACAACATCTCCTATAGGATACAGAGCCTCACACAACACTTCGTGGAGATACAGGTACTGAAGCTGTCAAAATACATTTAAAAAGTGAATACAACATATAATTACAGCCTTCTTAACATTTATTGATCTCACTATGTATAAACATTCAGGTATTTGAAGCAGCATATATCCTGAGATAATAACTGCGGTTATAGTGGGCTTTCAGCGGTAGTTGTAAACGTTTGAGAGGTAAATTATACTTTCATTTAAGCTAAAAGACGTGCATGACAACCTGTGTTTGCACCATGTTGATCCTCTAATCTCTGTGCCCGGGAATTGTATCAAACACGTTGATCTGTTTTTCGGTCGTCCCTTGATCGTGCAATTAACCAAGCGCTATAAACGTCCCCGTTCGACCGACTCCAGCACTGCATGAAAATGAATATAAATAGTAAACAAATTAAAAAATATCACCACGGGCTCTTTATCTTTACTGACACATATACTTAACATCTTAAACAATAACAAACATTCTAAATTTAAGCTTTTAATATTGTATCGAAAATTTCATTTACGAGCACTGCTACAAAATGTTAATTTGAAACATAACCAAGACATATGTACAGAAAAGTGTGTCCAATCATGGTCATTATCTGCCTTCAGATCAGCTTGGAACCGGAAAAAAATCATTGACGGTTCGGATTGAACGGTTTCTCAAAAAAATACAGCTGCAACGGAATATCTTTAGTAAATAAGCCGAGCTGGGATATTTACATGATTTGTACAATACAAAGAATGTATTGGAGTATAATTATGCTGTATTCGTACTTCGTTACATTAACGAAATGTACTAATGTTAAATTGCACGTTACGCTGCTTTAAGAGTTTCGGTTGAAATGATTCATAATGAGCACTTAGTCGTGAATTTCTTCCAGAGACACCATTAGGGGGAATTATGTTTTAATATCCGCAGATCCTTTATTTAAGGCAATTGATAAGTTACGTGTAATATACAAGACAATAGGCACAACACATCACACAACACAAAAATAATAAAAAAATGGTGTTACCGCATTGGGATGATCAATGTGAAGTATTGGCAATTTAAACCGCTTTAAATAAAACGTGTTTTGAAATTTGTAAATGAATCTCCTTTAAAGGCAAATCTAGCTCTGCATGAACCGAACGTAATGGTAAGAACAATATTGCATTCTCCATTCTCCATCGAGTTTCATACAAGTATAAATTAATAACATCACGTAATTGATCCGAATAATTAACGATCAAATCGTTTGGGGCAAATTCACGGGTGCTCCGTATTTAATTTAGTATAGTAATAAAATTTTTTAGATCTAGGTGCAACCAAGATTTAATCAGTACGATTAGTGATATTACAATATAAAACAAAATATAGCACCATATACTGCTTTAAAGTAATAATGAACTCAAGCTATATAGCAATTTAATATCGAAATGTTTCCTTTGCATAATGCATTAACAACATAGTTAAACCAGGTACGAGTATCGTAAAGATATGATGTCAGTAGCAAACGTACACCCAATAACATTTATTGTTTTTTACATTACATCGAGCAACAGAAAATAAATGTTGGGTAACGAAAACCAGTTGAAAATGGCACCAAGCACTGTTTTCATTTTTATTGCAATACACTATACACCCTTAAAATTCTTACGGTAGTTTTTCAAGGTCAGCATTTAATAGTTTATATCAAAATTCATAGAACATGTACTATAAAATTTCTATATGAAATTTATCCAACATACACGTAAACATAAATGTTGCAAAATAGCCTATTGTGTGCTTGCATCTTAACTAGAAATTGAAATCACGTTCGAGGTTTGGGTTCAATGATTTTTTTAAATCCACCGCTACAACTGTATATCGTTATTTAGTCAGTCGGGGCAAATATGTATTTACAACTATGAACTACTAATGATATATTACGGTTTAATTGTTCAGTATTAGTACACCGTGAAATCAAAGTAATTTTATAATGTTTAATTGCACTTAACGCTGATTATGAGAGTTCCACTTGAACAGATCCATAATGAGATATGAAATATCTAGTTTAAGGAATATCTGGACTCTCCATGGGGTATTCAACTCTGTATAATTGGTCCCATAAAATATCTTATCATTAATTGCAATCTGTTCTTTCCGCTGACTGAGCAATGGCTGAGGGCACTGTTTCAATGTACCTCTTTTACTGCAGAAGTGTATTGATCTCAGCTGTTAAGAGTCACCACACTGTGTGCTCACTGTGACCACAGCATGGTGTTAAGACACAGGAAAGCGAGTCCTTGATTCGGGTACGGGTAAGGGGGAAGTTCATACACAGGACAACGAGTCCTTGAATCGGGTGCGGGTAAGGGGGAAGTTCATACACAGGATAACGAGTCCTTGATTCGGGTGCGGGTAAGGAGGAAGTTCAAATAAAGAAAGATTAAAGTAGGTCTAGGCCTCCAATTCTGAATACCTTTATTTTAGTTTAAGAAGATATAGAAGAAAATCAATGATTCAACAGAGAAACGTTCTTTGGTATAGCGTTTACAATCATAGTCTTAATCTTAGTATGCTTGTGCCAGATACTCTCCATGCAATTATGTTGAGCAGAACCCAAGTGTGTTACGAAATTAACAGGTACGGATACGGGTATTGGCGTCATGGGATGAAAAGAAAGAAATAACTACCAACCTACAAAACCTAGTTTGGAATGCATGAATTTGTACACACTAATTTAAAGGCGAATTAAGCCAAAATTAATGAATAAAACAAGATTCCATTCACTATCGAGTTTCATAAAATAATAAATGGAAAAAAACTGGTGGTCATTTAACAAGAAATATAGCACCAAATACAGTCATAAGTATACGATTTTACATGGCAAAACTCATAGTACGAGCACTTTGTATATGAAAAATCAAACCATTTTCGTCGCAGTTACATTGGTCATTTTATTAAAATGCAATCTCTCTGTTTAAAAATGTTAAGTCACCTAGGGGTATAATCATATATGAATGCATAACAATATAAAACGTACTACGACGAATAACGCCGCCAAATATCATAATTACTGGTTTGAATGAATATTCCATCAAATTTCTCATTGAATAAACAAATATCAGAATATATAAAAGAAGTGGCACGACATATATATAACACTCAGTATGGGTTCTATCACAACATTTGTTAGACAACAGCAACATCTACACTATTAACTAATTAACTAATTTATATAAAACCACGACTGCTTAGATTCAAATGTGTACAATAAAATGCTTATCAATATAACAATAACTAGTGCAATACATCACCATTTTAACTGAATTCAACAATTGGACTTTCTATCTTGAAATATTAATTCCATTTCTTAAGGTTAGATTATTTCAAAATAATAATTCCAGATTTTGCTGAAGGTTTTCGCAAATTTAGCAACATCCACATGTATTAATCTGTTAAAAACGTGCACCAAACACTTATATAAATGGAAAATATGCAAGAATGTATTGTGCTAATTTTAGCACCTGTAAATCTTTTGTAAATAAGAACAACACAAGCGACAAATTTGTTATAACAGGCAAGTTTGTAAATATTAATAAAAAACAATCTGACAGCTTTAGATTAAAACACATTAAATGTAGAGAAATGCAAATTCACAAGTATTGCACCAACCGCTTCAGATGTATACACTAAAGTTTCTATAAATTGGCAGCGCATTAAGACGAATGTGCATAAGGGCGAGGAAATTATTTTTTATTTTTCCAAAAGCATGCTGTAAATGAGACAATGCCGTCTAATTTGTAACGTTTCGATATGCATCAAAGACGCGAAATTATGTGCACAAATAACGTGTCTGGACATAATCACATAAACACAATAAAGTAAACAATCATGTGAAATAGTTACCGCAAAACAGAGATAAAGGTATTATAAGTCACAATAATTTTATTTTATATGTATAAATGACCTTAATATAGTGATCAAAGATCGAATTTATTGTACACAAAATTTAAACAAACGTTAAAAAGTTGACCCTGTTACTTGGAAACATTGAACGTATCATTTGTTAATAGATTTATATGAAGTCTTTAAAGTATACTTTATCATATACATGTATACGATGATTCTAAGTCATAATTTGTAAAATCTAGACTTTATATAAACAGGCAGCCGTCATGGTATTTCATCTATATTGTTTAATTATCATACATACACGACCGATCGCAATTTGATGTTGTAAATGTTAGTGTTTCTATTCGAAACAAAGAAGTAACTCTGATTTTAGTTGACATTTCAATCGGATAATTTCTGCAAATTTCTCCAACAATACTTATTTAAATTACGGAAAAACAAACAAGCGCCACCTGCTTTCATAATGCGCTTTGCAATATCGTATCTCTCATTTAACTGACTGTTGCTTGGGGCCTACTAACATCTCGATTAGTGGTTAATCCGAGTGTGATAGTGTATTGCGTTCGGAGTGTTATTGAGCATAAAACATATCAATAAAATAAGTGGCACTTTCATCAAGCAGACATGCATGTTTCATGAATGTTTCTTCTTAAATTGTGTTAACAATTTATACCATTTAAAGACGTTCGCAACAATTTCCTTCATTTTTTTTCCAATGATAGATTTTTTGAAAACTTGGCACAAACATGCATAAATGTATCCTAAAACTAGAACAGTCTTAAAAAATAGGGGCCACCGGCCTTTTCCCGGAAATATTGAATTTTGAATACGGTACTTGTCGAAGTTTGTGTTGCTTAAAATGCTGAATAATACAAAGCGTTTATAATCAAACAAAGATGGAGATTTTTAAGCGCCATCATTTTTTTATGTTTCGTTTGGTAATATACCAATGCAGTTTAATGATAAAACGCGCTTTTTATGATATTGTTTTCAATGAAATATCGAATTTTATTGGTGAAATAATAGTTTATGTTTTCAATGTTGGAGCAGTGAAAATATAAGATTTTATATTTTCACTGCAGTGAAAATATAACATAAAACGGACTATTTTTCCACCAATAACATCGATCTACAAGTAGTGGTTTGCAACTCTCTGCAAATGAATTTACATTTACAGTATGTACATACATGTGTTTACATAAAACACATTATATAATTCAACAAAATTATAATTCAGCGACAACGACGAACAAAACATTACACTTTTTTTCCCACCATACTAACGAGTGACAGTTTTGGAATCATTTATGACGTCATTTTTATGACGTCAAAATACACGAACTTGCGACGTTTAAGCGTATCTCGCGCAATTTGATTTATTTATTGCCCAAGAGCATCAAATAAACAGCAAATTTGTTGATTTCGGTGTAAGACAGTATTCTATTTCACGAGTGATAATAGAAAAAATATTTTAAACGAGTGCGCAGCCACGAGTGAAAATATCATTTTCTATGAACACTCGTGAAATAAAATACGATTTTTACACCTAAATCAACAAATATCCTCTATATCTACAGTTATCATTCAACAAATGACTTGTAATGGACACTTTACGAGGTTGATTATGCATTAAATATGCCCGTGAAAACATCAATAATTTATCAAATATACGAATATCTTTTGTTCCAAACGACATATTTTGTTAGAAGATCCCATATACATGCGTATTGTATACTGAAATTAAAACAGTTTTAAAAAATAGGGGTCACCAGCCTTGTATCGGAAATATCGGGGTTATGAATACCGGATTTTTACTGATGTTTTAAGTATATAGGATAGTTTTTTTTAAACGAGGTTATGATTCTTCAACTGATGTGTTTGTACATACTTTGTTTGGCAAAATACATGTGTATGTTTAAAATAAAAACCCTTTACCTACATTTACGGCTTAAATAATGAATTTGACAGGACGTTTAAGTGTGTCAAATGGGGACAAATAATGCTTTCTGAAACATCATTTTTATCAAATGCTTATTTTTGCCCAAACGACAGATTTAAAAAAAAAAATTCGCACATGTATATGAATCATGTATACTTACACCAAAACATTAATAAAAAGAATAGCTGACCGAACTTGGGTCGGAAAATGGATTTCATATAGGGTACCTATGTTGCCTTTTTTCTTGTTTCGTTTTAAAATACATAAACAATGTATCAATAGCATGGAGGTATGTAAATGGATCATTTCTGAACTAAATTTGTTTGTAAATACATTGCATAAGTGTGGTTTTTGATTATGTTATAAGCTTTATACACTTTTTACTATAAAAAATATTTATTTGAGAAATCAACTCAATTATTCTCTTTTTGTTGCGAATGTCTGTAACAGCTTTAAAACAAAAAAGCCTACGCCTATGTGTTTTCTACCTTCAATGATCAATTCAGCGTGTAAATATATGCATGCATATAATGTTTATCATCTAATTAAGAATTAAGTGAATAGTTACATTTTATTTTGTTTGTAGTACAACATAACTGCCTGGATATATCATCGTACAAACATGGCTTGCTATCCACATAACCGGTAATATTAGCATGGTAAACATTGTCTTTTTAAATCAAACTGTGTTTGGAAACATCAACAAAACTGGACATATTAATGACAAAAATATCCAGGCACTTTGTGTTCTTTAATTACCGCGTATGTTTAAGAAAGAAACATGAATGTATGCCAACTGATGAATTTTTCTTACTTTAACCCAGAGCGGCTGGTATACAACAATAAAACGCATATAAACTAATGAACTGACAAGATCGTATTTGATAGTCGAATTCGCGTGGTATTTGGAGTAACCGCTTTAAAACTGTATAATTAACAAATGTCCTACTACAATGAAACTTTGTAAACGATACACATAACAGCAGAAAACAGACTGACGCACAAAACATAATAGATGGTTGTTATCAATTTACTTATTTTAGGAAGTTAGCGACTGACATTTTTGCAATGGTTATGCAGTAAGATTATTCAAATATCAACATGATAAGGACAAAAGAAGACTTTGAATTTGTAAATGAATCTGTTAAGACGTTATGTTCGATTTTTCGAACATTATAAGCTAAATGTTTTACGCCTTCATTGTTTTCGTGATAAGGCGTTTCACGTGTTTTGTAACGGGTGGTTTGTGTATTTTCTATACTTTATACCTTTTGATAAGAAATGTATTTCAGTCTAATGTTTTGCTGTTGGACAATGTTTTGCAAAGGTTACATTTGGAAGATTTAACCATAACTAGTTCAAATAACAAAACGAAGATGGTATCATAAAAAAAAATCATTAAACTAAGCTTTTCTCCGATAGAAACATAATTATACTTTGAGTAATTGCTGTTATTGCAAATGTCCAGATACAGTTCATGTCATGTTTGCCATTGTTCTTTTACAGTCATTAATAGTATTATAGTATAATTATCATAATTCGGTATTTATTGTGATCAAATATCATACAACGTGGTTATATATGTATAAAACATGTTGACATTGTTGTAATATAAATAGAAAGATTAGAATATACGGAACGTCTTATTAATATCATTAATATGTATGCACTTTTACTC
>CM051024.1:94540316-94642816 GCA_027627225.1 Congeria kusceri | reverse complement strand
AACTATTTGAATAAATGCATTAACCTATTTTATATGTGACATCTATTTACAAAATAGTAATATTATAATAATTTTAATATAAGAAATGTATATCCTGTGACACAAGTAACAGTTGTAATGGTTAGCGTCTAACCATTGTTACCGTGTTATAAAACATCACATTGTATATTTTATTTATGTTATTACTATTAATTAATTTGCAAAGTCATCAATTTAAACATGGACATTTATATTAGAAATTTTGGATCAAGTGGAAGTAACTAATTTTAACATCTTTTCCTTTTTCGGTTGTTTACACAATGTAACACAATGAATGTCCTGCAAGAAAACTTTAGTTCACAACTATTCCATTGTACAATATTGACTAGATGGCCATTGGACATGGTCTGATGTTCATTGGGTGAAACTCATGTGTTTGGTGTAAAGCATATCAGCTGTTTATCGTATTTATTAGTCGTCTGAAAATGTGTACAGAGAAATGTGCGCTAATGTAATTCGACAAAACGTGATGGCGTTTTAGGGACATATGACGGTCTCAATGAGGGGTATGGTCTTCATCTTCATAAAGCCATTTAATCGTAATCAAACAATGGACACAGTTTAACAGTTGACAATCATTACTAGGTCGTAAACTTAAGAGAAGCTAAATACTAGTCAAATTAAACACATTGAAAGCAAACATGAATTTCTTGCTCAAGTACCTATGATGGTTTTGCCTATTTCAATGTGGATTTTCTTTCATGCTGGACGGTCAGCCAGCTAATTAGCAAGATGTAGCACATAGGCTTCTTAAACTGAGGAAGGAGGACTCAATTTTGAAATGAATGATTGTGCATGTAAGTGTATTTAGTCATATTTTGCTTTCTGTACATGTATTGTTAGTTGCTATTAGCAACAGTGAGTACATTTCCAAAATATCAAACATGTACGCATACACGCGAATAAGCAAACATATGCATACCATGTGTAACCCTGTGGAATCGCATACCTTATTTTGTTTGAAGTTTCCCATTCCATGATTTTTAAAATGCGTATGTGTCTATTTCTATCGATAAGTTATAAACACTACTACTGTTATTGCTGCTGCTGTTGCTGCTGCTGCTACTACTCCTATTTATTATGTTTGAATTAAAGCATCGGAATCCGCATTTAAAATAAATCAAATACCACTAAATACAATATTCTATTTTTTTGTAACAAGATAAACCATTCACGAAATATGTTTTCTCATTGTTGTACTGTTGCTGTCTAGATTTAACAACTTTTTGTAATCCGAACAAAATAATCGCAACAATTGAACCATTATATTTTGACTCATTTATATCACCAGTTATACTTTAGTTTTATTAACATCAGCTTTAATACTCCTCGTGACTAAAATATTCCACCGGCGTTGTTTTATATTTAATAAAATGGTGTTTTGTTAGTGGGTAACGACAGGGACCTGAAATAAATATATACAAATCCGACAGTCCCTATGTAAGTAATTCAATCATGTAATCTTGAATGCACGGGCTTTGCACACAAAGATAACACCTAATGCACCCTTATACATGACAATAAGGTACATATGAGCATTGAATATTACACAACTGGTGAGACATCCGCCTGCGCCAAATATAATAAAAACAATAATATCTAGCATCACGTGATAAAACACGTGCAGACGAATGGATATTGACAATGATGGTAAAATCCACTAGTAGTTGGCGAGAACAATGGCATACACAATTTGTGTTAATAACCTGTTATATATAGTAGTAAGTACAAAGACGAAGTGTATATTATCTATTTAGTTTTTGTATGCAATGTTTAATAACTTTTAAGTATGATGTGATCACAGTAGAAATCTAATAATCTAAAATGTATTTTATTTCCGTATTTCTACGTTATGCTCAAAGATGCTTTCTTTTCAACAGTGTTATGCTATAATTAAAACAAAATGACTACTTAAATATATTAGTATTTGTGACAGCAGTTGATAATAACTGTTTATACAAATATAGTTATTACTGCTAAAAACACTTCCACATTGTACAGGTGTAGTTAGCAAGTATTCAGACTGGGTTTGCCTACTTTCGATTAAAATGTCTTAACAAACTTCATAAAACGTCTAACCACCAGACAAACTTCTATTATTACAACACAACACAGTGAATATATTTGATTGTAAAAGTAAAATCACACTAATAACACAGTCCACAATAATCATTAGGTTTTATCTGTCATCAAACTTCTCATTTTCGATCACTTATATCACGTCCACTGGTGCACGTAGACAAATACCCAATTCATCCATAAGAGTGGCTAAACATTATGGTTTTGATTTTTTTTAAAGAATCTAAGACCACGAATATTAGAAACTGCCATGTTTCTGTAAAGGCCAGAAATGTTGCGGACATACGCATATAAACGAAATTGGAACACGTGGAAACATATGGAATGTTGGGATTGAAAAACAATGTAAGTCATATCAGAACAATTGTGTATTGGGACATAATCAACCGGTCTATGGATATTAGTTTTATAAAGGGGAATATACAGTTCAGTCTGTGCACTTGAGGATTAAAATATAGTTTCATTGGAATCCACATATGATAGGCCACTAGCAGGAGTTTTATATTAAATGTTCGTGTGTACCTACCGGTATTCAGGAAAACTTAATTAATCAAACATTTGATCATCACGTATTATACTTTTAAACACAAATATACTAACATCCGTAAAGAACAAAAACAATTTTGAGGCGAAAGCTATGCCAACTTTGTAAAAATCATTAAACGTGTAAGCAAGAACACGTTATTTAATTCACATTTTCTACGTTTCAACGCAACTTGTTGAAATAACACCAATATGTATATTAGTCCAGGGACCCTGTGGTCAGAAATACCAAAAAAGGAAATAATTGACACAAATAATTGGAATTGAACAGGGTAGGCGTAAATGATACTGAATGCTACTGATTTTTTTAAATTTCCAAATAATTGGTTGAGTTTGCACTCATTTTCGAACTATATTTGACTTTTCAGTGTGACACAGGTGACTTAATCTGACAAGCAAATCAATATATTAACTAATGGATGATAAGCCATTTTGTTTGATAAAAACATGTTTTATCATGTACTTTTTCTGTAGATCTATATTTTATGTTTTGTAGTTATCTTGTAAGAATTCCTCTCCTAATATCATGCTCATCTAAATCCGTTTTCAGCTGCTAATGCTACACAAGAATGATTTTAATATTCCCTTAATATAAATAAATTATGAATGAAATCAAACATATATTAAGTGGTGTTAAACACAGTTTGTGCACAGTTCTTCCCCTTAGATTTAATCTGCCATTGAAAGTATTGCAGATGATTACAAAGACAAATTATTGCAATCCTATATCTATTTATCTCGAATATATTATAAATGTAATTTTAAATAGTAAATCAAATATCATATAAGTGATGTATAAAACATTGATTGAACCAGAAAAATATATATCAGTACCTTTGACGTATCGTTTAAAACATTGTTTGTCAAACTTTCGTTGTTCTGGCCACCAGTTAATGATAGAGAAGGGTCGTTATATTGGAATTGATCGAGAGTTTAGGTTTTGCCCGTTATGCCTACATAGAAATGTCTACAGCATAGAAAACGAATTACATTTTTTAATTGTCTGTCCCACGTACGTCGACTTACGGCAACGTTATTTTAGAGACATTTGGTTGACAGTGCCCGCAACTGAGCAGTTATTTATAAAAATCATGTCTAATACAAATGTGCAAAGCATTTTTGCACTCGCAAGATATCTGGACGCTGCATTTACTTTAAGAGCAAGTCTACTGTAACATGTTTATTTTGCGTTATTTGAATGGACATTATAGCAGCTACTTTATATTATTGACGTGTAAAGTGGTATGAACAACTAAATTAACAGTTTAGCCATTGTTGCATATTATTATTGTGTATAACAATGTGAATATTGAATAGACAATTTAGCTACTATTTTTTATTCTTGATGGGTATAATATGAACATTTATATTATCGATGTGTATAAGGTTATGAACAACTAAACTAACATTTTAGCCATTGTTGCATATTATTATTGTGTATAACAATGTGAATATTGAATAGACAAATAGGTTACTATTTTATATCCTTGATGTGTATAACATGAACATTTATATTATTGATGTGTAAAACGGTATGAACAACTAAATTAACAGTTTACCCAATGTTACATATTGTTATTGTGTATAACAATGTGAATATAGAATAGACAACTTGGCTACTATTTTATATTCTTGACGTGTATAACCCGAACATTGAATAGGCAGTTTAGCAATCATTTTATAGTCTTGATGTGTATAACGATACAAACATTATGTTGCAAGTATTGTAAAAATTACCTCAGTTATGCAATTTTTATTACCTCGTTGTGTTATTACTGTACGTGTACATAGTGAAATCTGTATAATTATTGAATAATTATCAACATTCCTCACACAAATTATTATATATTTCTTATATCTGGAAAATGCCATTAACATTGCTTGATGCGTGTAATGCTTGTATTATGGGCCGGAGGCCTTATATTACAAAATAAACGAATTGAAATTGAAATTGAAAAAAAATATACAAGATGTAAAAAGGATATCAGTAAAACTGCTGGATGCTCCCAAATGCGCTTTGTCAAGCAATATAAATGAAATGTAAAGGACAGAGATATTAAAATAACTAAAAATTAATAGAAATGCGTACTATATTAATATATTTCAGAAATTTTCAAACTCCCATAACTCCAAGAAAATCATTGAAGTGGAACATCCCGCTAATATGCACACCTCCTCTAGGCAATGCAGCTTTCAATTAAATGTCATTGAAATCTGGCCAGTAGTTGCTGAGAAATAGCCTGGACAATAATTTATGCAGTATATACTAATTTCAGAAATCTTCATCTTCAAGTCCCATAACTCTGATCGAAATCATTGAAGCGGAACGTCCTGGTATTATGCATACCTCCTCTTGGTAATGGAGATTCTCATTAAGTTTTGTTGACTTCCAGCCAGTAGATGCTGAGAAACAATCCGGACCAGAAAGTGAAAAACTCTGCAATATATACTGATTTCAGAAATCTTCTTGGTCCCATAACTCTGAGAAAAATAATTGAAGCGGGACGTCCTGTAGTATGCACACCTCCACTTGGTAATGAAACTTCCTATAAAGGTTTGTTGAATTCTAGCCCGTAGTTTCTGAGAAAAAGTCCGGACAAGAAAGTGAAGACCTGTGCACTATGCACTGATTTCAGAAATCTTCAAAACTCCCATTACTCGGAGACAAATCTTTGAAGCAGAACGTCCTGGTAGTATGCACACCTCCTTTAAGTAATGAAGCTTCCCATAAAGTTTTGTTGAATTCCTGCCAGTAGTTGCTGAGAAATACTCCGGACAAGAAAGTGCGACGGAAGGATGGAGAGGCAAAGCGGCGACTATATGCTCCCCCGAAATGTTTCGGGGAGCATAAAAAGAGACTTAAATTTAATAAATCATATAATAGGGCAATAACTCCCCCAAAATCATCCAACTGCAACGACCTGACAGTATGCGCATGTCCTCTTAGGATGCTGCAAATTAAGTTTCTTTGAATTCGAGTTGTTAGTTCCTGAGATCTGTTGTGGAAACAAACAATATTATATTAAAATGTTATTTTATATATAAAAGGGCAATAATTCCCTGAAAAATAATCAGACAGGAATGGTCTGGAAATATACGCATGTCTTCTAGGTAGGGATGCTGCATGTGAAGTTTCATTGAAATCAAGTTATTAGTTCCTAAGATCTTTGCGGAAACGAACGTTTCCTATGAAAATGCCATATTTCTAATGACAATAACGCGCTGAAAAGGCATCAGACCGGACATAGGTGAAGATGAAAACTGTTGGACATAGAGAGTGGATACTGCTGAAAAGGCCAATTTTACGTTAATCAAGGACCATAAGTTCCTGAGGGATTTGTTTGATATCAAACTTCGCTAAGATATTACAGTTTAAAATGTTCATCAAGTTTGGAGAAGATCGCTTTAAAGCTGTTGGACTTAGAGTGCGGAAATGGCTTAACATGCTAATATTAGATAGTTCAAGGAGTGACTTAGAGTGCGGAAATAGCTTCAAAGGCTAATATGAGATAATTGAAGGACCACAACTCCACAGTTCCTCGGCGATTTGGTTGATTATCGTAATTGGTCGAGATATTATGCCCACGTACTGGTTCATGAAGTTAAGTGTAGGAGGAGTCATAACAAAAGAAGAAATCATACAAAAACAATTTATCCCTTTTTAGAGAAGGGCAGGCATAATACCCCCTACAGGCAAGCCAATATCGGCACAAAATGAGTTATATCTGGGCAAATATACCATATGTGGCTCCCAAATAACATATGTTTGCCATTGTCAGACCCATATAGGATCCAGCAAGCAAGACCCGCCTATATGGACCCAATATGGGTACCCCATGTGGCTCCCATATAATATTTGTTTGCCCATTATCGGACCCATATGGGACCCAGCAAGCAAGCCCATGTAGATCTAATGAAAGTAAGTCCATTGGGGTCCCAGCAAACACCCCCAAGAGAGCACTATATGGGCTTTATCTGAGCTGATATACAAAATGGGCACAGTTTGTATTGTCTTGCCCCTTTAATACCCAGTCAAGCAAACCCATATGGGTCCTAACTAGAAAGCCCATACGGGTCCCAGCAAGCAAGGATACATACGCGCGAAATATGGGCTGTATCTGGGCATATATACAATATGACCCCCGTGTGGGTCCCAAATAATGATTTTTGCCCAAATCACAGCAAGCAAGTCCAAGTAAGTAAGCCCATTTGGGTCCCAGCAGGCCACCACATGTGGTCATGATATGGGCTTTACCAGGGCTAATTAACAACATGGGCCCAGTGAATGCATTGTTTTGCCCATATCGAAACCAAGTGGGTCCCAGTCAAGCAAACCCATATGGGTACCAGCAAGAAAGCCCATACGAGTCCCAGCAAGCACATATGCCACATTGCCCCTGTGTGGATCTCAAATAATATTTGTTAGCCCATATCAGATCCATATGGGTCCACTGCAACTAATCCCCTTATGGGTCCCAGCAAGCCACAATATGGACTTTACCTGGGCAAACATACCACGTGAAGCTAGTGTAGGACCCATATACTTAGTCTAACCTTTATCAAACTTAGGTAGATCCCAATCAAGCAAACCCATATGGGTCCCAACAAGAAAACTCATAATGGTACATCCAGCAAGTAAGCCCATATAGGCCAAATACGGGCTATAGCTGGACAAATTTACCATATGTGCTCAATGTGGGTGCATATTTGTTGCTTACATAAGTTGCATTTGTGTGATTAAAACATTCAGTAAACTTTTAATATATCTCAAATGTAACCTTCTAATGGATTGCAGCTAATTTGTTAGCATCTATTAAAGCTGAAGATAAAACATTTAGTATTAAGTCTTAAAATAAATTATATCTTTATTCTTAGCAGTTATCTTTTTACCAAAGGGTTTTATCTTAACAAAAAAATATAACATAATAACGCTTTTCCTCAGCTGGTTGAATAGCGTGTGTGTGTCAATAAATATTGAAAATTATAGGAAGCTTTTTTTAAATTATTATTTGATATCATTTGTTTAGTGCTAACAATGAGCTTGTTTAATGGTCATGAGATGCAATAATTAAAATCTAATACATAATACATACTTAAAATATCAAACTATAAGAGAACATGAACATTTAGAAGTTTAATGTAACAGTTATAGAAAAATCATATATCATTAGACTATGGATTCCAGAAACTGTCACCTTTATTTCTCATTTTCAAGGATTTTTCCCCAAATATTCATATTATTTTTTAAATCAATTTCTCTTTATACATGTATTAATTATTTCAAAGCAATACTATGATTCTAAAAGTGTTTCTATTTCACAATACTTATAAATAGTGACATAGGGGGCAGATTCCAGAAATTCACCGTCTCGTTTTTCATTTTCCGTGTTTTTCTACCAAAATCAGGATTTTGCGCGATGGTTCAGCGGTGGAATTTTAGTATGTCAAAAGACTCCTATCAATGGCCACAAATCAATAAAAACTGATTTTGTGTCAATTATTTCCCCAAACGTTTCCCTATTGTCTGGACTATATTTGTAAAGTCTGCCAGATCACTGCCATACTGCGTACACTATGGTGATGCTTGTATTTCCCGTTGTGATTGTAATCAAGACTTGAAGATACTCGGGGATCAGTACGCAAGTGGTAATATTTGATATCACGATTGTCTTCGAGAGCTTTGAATCTATATGCGATTGTTAATATTAAGCTACTAGTATTTAAGAAAGTATCGATTTTATTTATAACGTGTACATAGGAGTATTGTATAACGAATGTTTTCAATTGAGGAACAAACTAATGCGTTGAACTAAACTCTCGTGATAACACTATCAATTATATCCTGAAAACAATACCGTATATCAGTATCATAATATAATTCAAACGATTAAAAGCAGGTGTCGTTTGATGGAGGTCTAAAAACTAGCATTGAGGCGACTATATAATACGCTTACAATACTACTTCTGAAATTTTCTGAAATGTGTTCAATATTAATTTGCTCGTTATTTTTTTCTTGCGCGATACAAGGTTTGTTTTCATTTATGCTGGATGGGCAACACGGGAACTTACAGGATATAACAAATGAACTTGTAGAACTTCGATCTGAGGTAGCATTGTTACAGGAAATGATGACTACTGTACAAGAGTCATGCCCTGCATGCAAGTATTGCTTTGTTGGAAGTTATTACTACTAGTTTAAATTCATTTTTGTAACTGTAGTTTTATTAAAAACATGATACTGAAATATGTTACAATTAAAATCTCCGTGCGCAATTGTTTGTATCATTTGCTATTTATTTTCTTGCTTTTGGTTTAACGTTGATTCGCACTGGTAAAACGAATAAGGCATACACGTATGCAGCAATGATGAACAAACAAAGGTATATCAGCAAAAAAAGCACGCGTAGTGAAAACATCAACCCGAAATAGCAATATAAAACAAAACACCACATGCTTAAACATATGTAACAGATTTCAGGCAGAAAATCGCACACTCTTAAAATCCTAGTTTAAATTCTTCTTTATTTGACCCCCTCCCAAAAAAGTCGGGGGTATTGTATCCCTGTGTAATGACACCCTGCCGCGGTCACATATGTGCTGTGCTGATATCAATACACTGCTGCGGTGATAGATGAATTGAAACAATGCACGCATCGATTGCTCAGTCAGCTGAGAGCAAAGATTGCAGATACTGGTAAGAGATTGTATTATGAACCAATACACAGAGTTGAGAACCCCATGAAGAGGCCAGACATTCCTTTAACTAGGCCTTGAACCTGGTTGGAACGGCTTACGCAGTACAATTTGGTTACATGTAATACAATTTCCAAAACATTTGCTTCGAAATGTTTACCGTCATGTAAGAAAATAATATTTAATTTTCAAGTCATGATTCACAGGTGTCGTTTTTCGAAGGCAGCAGACTCCAGTGTTTATGGTATCGCTGAGCAATGTCGACCAATCATGTTCTGTTGATTCTGCACTCGTATTTGACATAAAACAGCTTGACACGCGACAGGCATATGATACCCGCCATGGAACATTTCGTGCTCCAGTGTTAGTCAGATTTCAACTTCACATTTAACCGCATTTGGAATGCCTTAATAAAATAAGCAAAACACTTAAAATGCACATTCCTAAATTAACCAATTTGAGTTATGTTTTGTAAGACGAAATGGAACATTGCAATGTCTTTTTAAACGTGAAATACATATTATAAATACTAATTGTTAATGACGAATTGCAATTTTGCTCACAATAAGTATACCAACCATATTTAGTTTTTGTCTTCTTTTCTCGTTTCACAATGCGAAATGTTTGAAGAATATACATCTATTGTTACAGGAATGGAACATACATGTTCACCGCAACGCTTGCTGCTAGGCCAAATGAAGGGTTCCATGTGAAATTTGTACGAAATTCTCTGACGGATGAAATCGGTTACCTATTTTCGGACAATCCACATGCCGGATGGAACGAAAGGTCGACAACCATTGCTGTCCAGTTAGCTGCCGGCGATGACGTCTGGTTGGCATGCACTGCTCCAAGCAATATAAGCGGCGGACACACCGGAATGGAACATGACTACCATTCGCATTTTTCTGGTTTTCTGATTGATGCATTCTAACAACAATAGCGCAACAATTTTTGCAATGAAATGAATCCTTAAATGGCATTAAAACGAAACACTAATTAAAATGTTAATCATACGAACACAAGCAGTTGTTTGTTGTTGTGTTGTCAGCCAAAACAGTTGTCATTAAATACAATTCAAAAGACGTCCTGACCACGATGTTAACATTTATAATTTCATTATTGATAAGAATAGAACAATGACGGTCGTATCGTATGTCGAAAGGTTAAGATTGAGATGAGGTCGCATACTGTGAATATCTAAAAGATACCTTTATTGTTTAAAAAATATACAAAAACCAATATATATAAACCCACATAGTGTGGGATACACAGTTCCAGTTGGATTCGAGGTGTCGATTTTTAATGGACAGATCATTACGATTCATGAATTGTGTTCTACATGCAAATTTATTTATTTATTTTCCTATATAGTGTCAAATGTTTTAATTTCAATATATTATTCAACTTTATCGGCAGAGTGCGGTATAATTACTACAAGCATGCTGTATCATTGTACAGGCGCATACTCAGCCAAATTACCCACGCCTGTCTTTATGGTCACTTTACTGAATGACATCCATGGATGCACATCAGATGCGCAGACATCTTCGACCACTAAATGCATAATACGTTATGGTCGTACGAAGTCAGAAAAATAATAATATTTATAAATTTCTAGTGCAAATAGTTTAACAATATAAACACACAACGTGCATATTGTGAGCACCAAGGCAAATTATAACCACACCTTATAATGTAGATCCGGGCCACCTAGCTCAGTTGGTAGAGCGCTGGACTACAAATCCGAGGATTGCAGATTCGATTTATGGCAACTCTGACCAAGGAACTTTTGGATACCCAAATGACATACGATGTCCGCCACGGAACATTCAGCGCACCTGTGTCAGTAGAATAAGTTAAGTAGTATAAGTTTGTGTGTTTTCGCTCAAATGACGAATGTCTGCAAATTTAGACTGAATCCACAGCGTTAACACACACATATATACAAAACGGGCATCAATTATAGCATTGTAGACTCAATACGAGCGTGAATTGTGTGTAGTGCGTATTTTGATAAAAATGTTCTTGTTAGTTGCATTTAAGTAGTAATTGAAATTTAATTGCGTAGAGCCTTAAGCTTACGCAGCTATTAAATTATCCATGTGTGTGCTTTTGTTCTGATTTCAGTTTACTGCATTATAATTACGAAAACATTAACTTATTCACTGGGTTTTTATATTGCAACGTGTTGTGTTTTTTCTCATTAGTGTTGTGATGTTTTGAGTTTTATATTTTACTTATATTTAATAATTAAATTTTGATTAAGGTTTGTTCATCGGTTAATAAACAAAAAAATGGAGTTCTGCTAAGTAGGAATTAAACCACGAGGACGTAATCACAAGAGGTGTAATATACCGCATCTGAAGGACAAATTATTTCTTTAGCCGATTAACAACGAATCCTAATATAACATGATCTGACCGCATTTTCTGCAATTTTAATGCAAACTATATTTTAAGTTTTGGAGCTATATTTCGGGTTGTTTATTGGAAGTTTAACAATGGTGAAGTGTGCTCGTCATCTAAAGAAAACTCTGCGCGTGTCATGTTATAATGTATTGTAGCCGAGCAAACTGCGTCCGTTGTTCATCGTGCATTGTTCCGGTGGTGGTGCTTAACCAGCATATATTGTCGGAAATCACTGTCTGGAATGGAAATATTCTTTGGGTGACTCCCTACCAAAGTCCTTTTATTAATTTGGATTCGTTAAGAACATGGAATATATTGAAATCATTCTTATTGTATGATAACATACTGAAATAATTATAAAAGAAAAAGAAAATATAAATCATAAAAGTTTCCTTATGTAAGACCAGTGCCCTTACAACACCGTGCACACTACAAACACCACGAAGGAGACACATAATTAAAATGTGTGTGATTTCAGGAATGGGCCGTGTCTGTTCACCGCAGCAACATTTAAAGTAAAGATGATACACAATCCCTTGAGTAATGAAATCGGTTACATATTTAAAGCCTACCCATACTCCGGATGAAATCAACGGACGACAACCATAAGTGTTCAGTTGCTTGCTGGCGATGACGTGTGGTTGGCATGTCCCTCTCCGAGCATTATTGCGGGTGCTGACTGGGGAACGGAAGCGGAGTTCCATTTGCATTTCTCTGGATTCCTGATTGATGCATTCCGAATCAACATAGTAATGCAATACTATTCCAAACGAATTGAAAAGAAAGATCCTATTAATGATCGTTCATACATAGGCTTTGGATCATTATTTTGAAATATGATTATAAATTGTAATAGAAGTCAGTAAAATACGCTCTTAGAAGTTTCGAAATGCTTATACTAAATGATGTCCGAGTTAAACATATAACTATAGCTTGTTCCTTGTACTTAAATAGATAAAAAGGAAAAGAAACAATTTCCTGTGATGCAATTTATTTGCTGAATTATTTTAATTCCTTTCCAACAACAGCAACCACAATAGTGTAATATAAGACCACTAGCCTAGATGACCAACAAAAATACATCATATATGTCAGCATTGCAGTAAGTATTAAATACAATAGTGTGATTATTCACAAAGGCGGTATAAAACCGAAATATTAGCTGAAAACGCACATTATTTCAGTTGTAAAAATTGTTTTGCAAGATTGTTTTATTAATATGTGACACATCTACTACCCACTAGATATTCACTTTGTGAATAACTTTCTTAGTATATTCGGTTCTGAAATTGATGTTACCATTCACTGACTGTTAACAGTTGAAAAACTATCATATATTAAAACCCACTGTTAAAAACCAGTCTGATGCCTAGAAAGATCATTCCTTCAAAAAGAAAACATTGATGTCAGCATATATAATTATGATGTTATCTACTATTTTCTATTTAATATTATGTATGGTTGTCGGCATATAAATGTAAAATGCATTACACCATATTTACACCAATGAAGCTTGTCATATCAATAGGGTTTTTGATAAATATGAAAATGATTCCATATTAAAAGTAATGTTGAAATTGTCCTTCTTGTCAGTTATACTTTGGTGTTTTATTTCATGTCCCTTTCCAATTGCTGCGTACCAATGTTCAGTTTGATTTCCCAATTGATCAGCATTCACTTAATAACAGATGGAGCTGAAAATATATAATATATCCTTAATGTAATGTTTCATAATTCTATAGACATTGCTTACAAGCATGTAATTTTCACACAAAGACCCTTCACTAATAATACATGCTTTTAAACTAGACTCAACCAAGAGATTGATAATTTAAAATTAACTATTGGAGAAAACTGGACATGTCACTGTTCTTGATTTTTCGCAATACTTCAAGCCCTTGGTCTTATACAAAAGCTCATACAAACATCTGACAAGATTAACATCATATAAGGATTTATTGTTCAATGATCACCATGCTCTTGTATGTTTTCATCTGCACTCTGTGCTCATGTGATAAAATGTTTGCATTTGTAACTGGATAATTTACCACAATTGGGCTAGGGAAACAAACCATTACTTACCATACACAAAGTAACCTGTGTTTGGCTGATAGCCTCCCATGAGGGGTCAGAGGAACTCGAAATTGTTATCTCTGTTACTGAAACAAGAGAACGTCTATAGTTATAATGTACCCGACAGCTGGATTAAATTCTTATAACGTACTCACAAGACAAACCCGTATATTGTATTGCTACTATTCTCACTCAAGAGGATATAAAATTTAACATGTACTCTAATTTCTTCCATATAAACATAGAACTTTGAAGATGTTTGTGTTTGAAATACTTTGTGAAATAAAATCGTCATACCAACATAACATTGATCTCTTAACGGTTGTTTATTTGTGACATGACTCACTTGCAACTAGATTCCGAAAGAAAAACATGGACATTTGTTATATTATTGTGGCAAAACAGCAATTACAACTTGCTGGACAATAACAATTGCTTTACATAACTTTGCGTGGAAAACCCAGAAGAGTATATAACTGTGAGGAATAAATCTAATGTTACACAGATTTTTAATAATGATTTTAGAATAAGAATGAACATAATTATGCCAAAACAATATAGGCAATAAACTGTCATGGAGTACAATTGTTAACACTTAAACATAAAAAATACAATTAAACAAAATAGCTTGGACATATTTATCTGACATTCATGAACCCTATTAGCATAATTGCATGCGTGAACTATTTCCAATTTATATTTGGTTTTGTACTTGGCTTTGTTTGTGCACATGGTTTACGTGTTTATTGATACCACAACAGTTATTGCAATTTTATGTAAATGTGCCCTACTCTTATGTTAATTAAATAGATTCTAAAACAGAAACTAATGCACTCATTGTTACTCATTAAAGCACGGCTACATGCATAAAGATAAATATAATTAATAAGCCCAGAATGCATAAATAACATAAAGGTCAGTGCAACGTTAATTTGTCCGACGTACAATTTTACAACAATCTGAAATTATTTTTTGCGAAAAGTGAAAATGAAATGAAAACAATTAACAAGTGAAACAAGGCATAAAATAGACCATAAATTATTAAAAATATATGTATACAATGAATAACTGCTTGTACATTATTGATCTAATGTTATATAATAAAATCACTTGTTATACATCTTTCATTATCTTTACTAACAACTTAATTTCTAGATGTCAAACCTTGAACGGCCGAACGTACAGCTGTCGAGCGCCGCTGTCTTTAATTTAACAGAATCAGCTGTGCGGATAAATATTTCAATGGCGCCCCCTTGTTGTCTCAGAGGTTACTTTACGCTTGTTGGAGAGCAATTAATATTGTCGGAGAGCAATTAACATTGTCCAACAAAAACTGAACACAACATTGTGTACGGGAGACACAGGTATTATCGCTCTACATAGCTCCGTTGGTTGGATACACTGACTCGAACTGTTTACAAATGGGCGTTCTGATGTGAAGATATATTTTACTGTTTCCTATAAAAATGATAACACTTTGAAATTGGAACGTTTCAAACTGGAGATAGAATCATAATTATAGCTATTAATGCATGGCCACTCTATTTTCGAACAACACAATATGATCTTTACAAGGTTAAACTGTGCACAAAACATGATCAGAGGATTTAAACAAGAACAGCCGTCAGCGAAGACATTGAATTATTCATATTATTGAACATTCATTCAAAAGACACCAAAACAAAATCCACTCATCAACGCATAATACACACATGCGCACGCACAAGCGCACGCACACACCTTTCGTGTGTTATGAATGTTCACAACGTATTTGACAGACAATTGTTCTTACAACGCCATATATTTATTCATCGAACAATACATTAAATTATGCTCATTCGCCCATGCAATGCCCAAAGTATATAACAGCTGACAATAATTGGTACACGTTTAAAATAAACTGAGACGGTATAACATTGTTAATATTTTCAAACGCGATTGAAATCTCTAAATCACTATCAATCATGCATTATATTCTCAAACGCCTTTTATTTGTTGCGTGCCTGATGGAAGGTGTAATTTCGTTCATGCTGGACGGTCAGCCAGGAAATATTCAAGAAGTAACACATGAGCTCCTTAAACTTCAAAATGAAGTATCATTCCTGAAAGACATGGTGGCAAATTTACAAGAGTCATGCCCTACATATGAGTATTGTCTTGTAGTTCTGATGTGTATTTCATATATTTGTTTTCGAGAGTTTCCAGCAGTGCCTGTGTGGACATTTTCGAAACGTCGTAAATACACGAACAAACGACTGCGTGCAAATAAGATTAAACATGCCTACTATTTGAAATCAGATGGAAAAAAATTAATCAGTACTATTCCCGCCTTCATTTCATAATTATAACCGATTTTAAATCACTCAAAACTTTGTCGGTTACAACTAAAATTGTTTTCGCCAGGTCGTACAAATCACAATACAGTGTAACTAATACGAAATTAATAATACAATCATTATAGTAGTAATAGTTATAACAGTATAAGTAGTAGTAGTAGTAGTAGTAGTAGTACTAGTAGTACTAGTAGTAGTAGTAGTAGTAGTAGTAGTAGTAGTTGTTGTAGTAGTAGTAGTATTAGTAGTAGTAGTAGTAGTAGAAGTAGTAGTAGTAGCGCGATTTAATGACTTGCACACAATAACATACACACTTATGTAACGAGATTTTTTTTATAGTACTGCTAGTATGGTCGAACCATTCTAGATTTCATATAAACTCGATTACAACTGTCAAATAGGTGCAGTGTCCAAAAGGCAACCGGCTCCAGCATTTATGGCAACACTGAGCATTTTCGATCTAGCGTTTTCTACCGATGCCCCAATTGTTTTCGATCGGGTCGTACTCGATACAGGTGAATATGTTATTTCTTTGTTTTAGAAATATGTAGCATTATATAAAGGTCGGACGGACAAACAATCGATTTTGATTTTGGAGCATTCTAATTGCTGAGAAAACAGCACTTGTTTTATGTGACGTTGGTTCTTGTTTTTGTTGCATTTTTCGTCTTCGTCTCTCAGGTATTCAGAAATGAAGTTCTTAAATGTAATGCTGATTTTGTTTTATATGCAAGCTATGAATTGCCTCAGATACTCTATGTACTTGTTGAAACGAATTGTTCAAGTATAATTAATAATTGGGAACCAAGTTGATAATGGTCGCACTATCGGTTTCCTGAACTACCACGTTACAAATCACAATTCAACATGGTATTTGATCACAAACATCAGTATATCGAAAAAATTACAAATGCGGATGAAACTTTAATAAATTATAATGATTATAATTGAATAAATATCATTTTCAGGCCAAAAGGAAAAGCAATAGAAGTCATTTTCCCTCTCCTAGCTGTAACAGTGCTCGCAGTGTTTGTAGTTTTTTCTCATACATAGGTAAAAGCAATGATTTTCAAAGATTGTCAATAAACTTTTCATGAGATAGCAAATGGCGAGAACGTATATACTGTTTAGAAGTGTGCACATGATCTGCATAGTTATGGCAGTTAAATTTACACATGTGTTGTTTTCTTATTTTAGAAACGACTAAATGTACACCCGCATAATATAATAAATCAAACGTCTTACAATTACTGTAATTTCAGACGTAAACATCGGCGTAAAGGTAAAGAACCAAAACAACAGCCACGTGGAGAAAATCAGGACAAGAATCAAATGGTTGGAATACATGAACATGATCAGCCCATCTATTATGCTGTTCAAGAGGATGTAGTTTCTGGCAGCATGAAGACCGTCAGGGAAGAGCTAGTGTCCAGTCAAATGAACAATGAAATTTACTATTCAATGCCTGGTGGGAACACATCTGTGTGTGACGTTAGTGTCGCACCACTAGACAGCTACCTTACTCCCATATCTGAGGGAACTCTTTCTAGTTCTCTAGCTGATAAACCTGCACACAAGCAGAAAGTCAGGCATCAGCGAGCAGTATCTAAACAGGATAGCATGGATCCCTCCTACGATAAGACCAAGGGCTTCGCCCAGTGTGTTCCAGCAAACGTTCTAGCAGTTCAAGGTTATGACAAAATTGTTTTTGGCAAATCAAAGAATGTTGTAAATGAACATAACTACGATTAGTGTAAGTAATCAGTGTAAGTAATTCTGATGCATTTTTGATCATCAGTGTGACTCTGTCAACGTGATAAATTTCGAATGCAATTTGTATAATATACATGTATACATAATCAATCCGTTTTACCTGGACTAGAACGAGAAATGATGTGCAATCTAAACAACTATTGACATCAACAATTTTTATGTATGGAGAAAAGTTTTGATAAACTATGCCATGGTTTGTAAAGCAATTACTGCATACAAACTTTTCTTGATATGGGGTCTTAATATTATCACGAACTATGCCATTATTTGAACTGTATGATTTTATAATAAAAAAACTATTTGACTTGTACTTGTTCAAATGCCAATATACTCTTATTTCTGTTATACAACATAAAAGCATATATACATTTGTTTTTCTACCATACATGTTATAATGTTATATTAAAATTAAAAAAAAAAACATCAACAGTGTTCCTAAGCTTGTTAGCAGGTTAAACGGATATATCTTTGTGCACACAGCCAATCAATATTATTTCAATTTGTAACTGCTCTGAAATAATTATTGATTTAACACAATATATTTAACACTGAGACTGAAATATACCTCATACCCTTGTTTATATATTTACTGTGTTTACGTGTACATTATAGATGTAAATTGTATATTTACTGGCAAATAAAATATTTATCCATAAATTTAAGGTAGACAATCCTTCAATATTTATTCACTTGGCTGGAGTCCTCGAACACATACCGCTGCAGAGTGGCCAATTCCAAATAAATTCCAGGTCATTCATTAGTTACTAGTATAAAGTACAGTTCAAGCTAAAGAAGTATATTACCCGCCATCGCGAAGTAAGAATGACCATCACGAATGATGCGGAGTGGGCATACAACTTATAAAAGATGCAGAGTAATGCGGGATAATTACTCACGAAACTGGTATACTCGACCTCGACGCGCATCTAATTCGATCGTTCAAACTCCGCGAATCGCGAATTACAATTGTTTGGCGTAATGCGTAGCGGGCCTTGCGGTTTCAGAGCAGCAGATGTTTAAAGTCATTTTGCTATCTATGTCTATGTAAACCATGTGACACCCGGGGCCTGGCCAGTTTTGATCCCAGGGCAATAATTTGAACAATCTTTGTAGAGGACCATTAGAGGATGTCACATACCCATAAGGAAACTGTCAGCCTTGCGGTTTCAGAGAAAAATATTTTTAAAGTTTTTACTTTTAAATCTATTTTTAGCTCTGGTGACCCTCATATACAGCGGACTGGAATGATTTGAACAATGTTGAAAGAAGGTCACCTAAAGATCGTTCCAATGAAGTTTGTTGAACATCAGCCTACCCAGCAATAGCTATAGCTGGGCAAAAATACAATATGGGCTTCGTTTGGGTCCCAAATAATATTTGTTAGCCCATATCAGACCTATATAAGTCCGAGCAAGGAAGCCCACGTGGGTCCACTGCAAGTATGCCCATATGAGTCCCAGCAAGCCATCCCATATGGGCACGGTACGGGTTTTACATGGGCTGATATACCTCATGGGCCGAGTGAGGGACCCATATGCATTATATTGCCACTGTTAAACCCAGGTGGGTCCAAGTAAAGTAAACCCATTTGGGTCCCTACTAGAAAGCCCATATGGGTTCCAGAAGGCATGTCCATAAGGGCCCAATATGGTTATAGCTGGGTCAAAAATACAATATTGGCCCCATATGGGTCCCACATGATATTCATTTTACAGGGAAAGAAGACAAGTTAATAAGTTTGTAAATACTAAGAAAGAAAACGTTGGGTTATATACGTATTTGAATTTATTTATTTTTTAAATTTAGAAAAAAGCGACTAGTAGATCTTTTGAAAGAAACTGGCTGTTTCATTTTATGAACTTCAGAAGAGAATCATGGATGAATGTTTTCATGCAATCGTGGATGGACAAAATATGTCACGGTCATTCAAATGTGCATAGTAAATGACCATGGATTAACATCATCAACGGTGGGCATAAAGAGGATATCACACCAATAAAGATTTCATTTTACGTTTTGGCAAAACAATGAATATTCTTCATGACAGTCAGTATCAAAAGAGCACCATTTTATCATCAGCATGAGTAATATTTTAGAAATAGGAATTCAGCAAAATGCTTTACCAGATCAAAGAAAAATTATAATTTTGTCATGCGTTAATGGGCCGGATCTGTTTCCCATGTTGCCCATACCATGCTGCTTGAATTCCTGTAGTATGATTCCCTCATATTGGTTTCATTTAAAGTGCCTTTGAATACAACTTTGAATTCCTTTCAGAGTGTCTGGCACGTATTCGCCATCGGTTTTTGTCTTTTTTAAGTCAAGGAACACTCTAAGACGATATCTTACTCGAGGGTGGGATTTTCTCTACTTCACAATGTTTACCTGTACCTCGAAGCCAATCATGTACACTTCTTATATCAGATTGTGTTTTTTGTGGTTTTGTTTTTCATTTTGTTTACAGATTTAAGCGTATTTCTGTCATCATTTGGTACCCGGATTTGACCATCTAAGTTTAAAAGTCGGTTAACAAGCGATTCTAGAACCCTCTCGTCGGATATGTTTGCGTTGCTAATTACGTCTGAGCGCCGCACGACTAAACTCTGCCGTTACCATCACATTTCGCATTATGGATTTTCAGCGCAACTTTCAAATGAGCCGATTATCCATAATTGGCGCACCTAATATCACGACGGAGAACTCAACCACATAACCCAATGAGCTACCAGCAAATTTCCAAATTTGTCGGACACTGTCATAATGCTTAATTCATAACGTAAATATGTTATCGTATATGTGTATATCGTAAAATATGCAATAACTCTTATTAATAGACCCAGTTTTATTTTTGTCTTTGATTGAAAGCAGATTTAATTTCAAGCCTGAGGTGCAATCTGGAAACATACACAATGTAACACATGAGCGTGTTAGACTTCTATCCAAATTATCAGTGTTCACAGACATGTTTGTATCAAACCTGTGTATTATGGACTTAAACATGACTATCATCTGCAATTTTCTGGGTTCCGGACGAATCGTAACGGCACAAGAGCCAAAATTTAAGAAAAAACAAACTGAAACGTAAAGTAGCATAAAAACAAGTAAAATATTAATAATCTGAACACAAGTGTTTGTTTGTTACTTTTTCCAGTTTGAACGTTTGCCATATAAGACCATTCAAAAATCGGGCCCAATGCATGTGCGTAAAGTGTCATTCCGGATTAGCCTGTGAAATCCGCACAGGCTAATCCGGGACGACACATTCCTCCTACAGTAGATTTAAGTTTAGAAGAGATTTCCTTGAAACCGAAAATACCATAAAAGCGGAAAGTGTCGTCCTGGGTCAGCCTGTGCGGAATGCGCAGGCTGATCCAGGACGACACTTTACGCTCATGCAGTAAGCCCGGTTTTCCCACCACACGCCTTATATGATTTGTAAAAATAGTGTGGAACTATGTCATGGTTTGCCTATTACAGATGCAAATTCAGCAACGAAGCGATCCTTCATGGTTACTTTATTCAATGACATTCATGAATGTACATCAGATGCGCCGATCATATTTCACCACAAAAGACTTGATACCCGACAGTCCTACGATGTTAGACATGGCCTTTTTCGGGCAGCTGTGTACGATGATTTAGTCCTCTTTGTGTTTATTAACAAAGAACAGTGTCAGCAGTAATAAGAATTAAACAGACAATTAAAAAATAAATATAACAACAACATCAACAAGAACGAACATACCATGAATAAAAAACAACAACAGCAACACATACTACTACTACTACTACTAATAATAATAATAATAATTCTACTACTTTTACAACTATTACTACTACTACCACTACAACTACTACTACTTCTACTACTACTACTACCAATACTACCAATACTACTACTACTACCACTACTACTACTACAACTAATACTACTACTACTTCTACTACTACTACCACTACTACTACTACTACTACTACTACTACTACTACTACTACTACTATTACTAGTACTACTACTATTACTACTACTACTACTACTACTACTACTACTACAAGTACTACGTTTAATACTGTAACCGCGACGTTAAGGTTTAGCATATAGCGGATATCCCGTCTAGGGTCATTATTAAATTAATTTAATGAAACTTATAAAAGTATATTTTCAGCATTAAAATTGTCCGCACAAAGTTGGGTGTTCTTAAATAATCGATGTATATGTATGTTTAAAGATATTGTCTTTAACTATATACAATATTTATACAATGTTGCCGTTCTTGATATATTTTTCTGGATCGTTATAGTTACTTGTTGTTTTTCTTCTATTTTTTAGAGATGGGACTTATACGTTTATTTTATCGCTGAGTACGGTAACTAAATATCGTGTCAAGATCGTGTTAAATTCTGTCGATTATCAAATCGGATACCTCGTTGTGGACACTAATGGTGACAACGAATTTAGACAAGGAAGTACATCAATCGTCACCAAAGTAACTGCCGGCGACGATGTCTGGGTAACTTGCTTACCTCATGACACGAGCGATATTGCTGGAGGTCATGAGGGCCTGCATTCATATTTCTCTGGGTTTCTTGTGGACTAAACATTATTTATATAAAGAAGGAATAATGAATACAATAAATGTTGAATATACTAAAAACATTTTACTGTTGTGTGCCACGTATCTTACACGTACATTAAAATTACAATCATTTCGTTTTTGACATATTTTTAGATACTTTGCACGTCTATAAATTCTTCCCTTGATGCGAATAAAAAATATACGACTGCCAAAATTTGTTTGTATGTAAAGGAAAATGAAAATATTGAGCACGATGTTTCATTAAACAGTATATAATTTCAAAAGCTGCATGGACTTCATCGGATTTGTTTTCTAACGTGGAAGCTTAATTTTTACCTTCAGCAAATTGCTGCGTTTTGGAAGTCATTCTATGTTTCATAAAATAGTAATGTTAAACGAAGAGAGGTGGACACATATTTCTTTCTGTTTCATAACTGTTTTAACAACGAATTGTCTTTAGTTTTCTGTCATCTGAACTTCGCACAAGATTACAAAAATTATATTTGAAAAAAAGAAGTTTATTATTGTACCATGAATAAATATGAGACGTGTCGTGGGAAAACCGGGCTTAATGCATGTGCGTTAAGTGTCGTCTCGGATTAGCCTGTGCAGTCCGCAGTCCGCACAGGCTAATCCGGGACGGCACTTTTCGCCTACAGTGGATTTATGTTTTGAAGAGATACCTTGAAACAGAAAATACCATAAAAGCGGAAAGTGTCGTCGTGGATTAGCCTGTGTGGTTTGCACAGGCCAATCCGAGACGACACATTACGCACATGCATTAAGCCCGGTTTTCCAACGACACGCCATAATATGTTTGCCTCTTCTGGCTGTATTTAGGACCATTAATATATAGGAAATTTTATCACTACAATAAACTAAATAGTATCTACAAATGCGGTATTATCTTGGAATTCCATAATGTCGACCAGTTGTAATGGCTAATGTATTACTAGAACTAGTGTATTGTTACAATGAATTAGCCTTTCTTTAAACGACAGTAAAACTAACTCTACATTTCATACTTTTTGACTAAGCCAGCCAATAACAAAACCATGGCTGTACAATTTTTTTTACAAATGTAAACAAACTATTTCTTCCCATATCATCTTGTAGTTTTAACATTCATAGATAACAATTTCTTGGTAATCGATCTTCTGTCATACTAACTAACTAACACCAATATTGAGTGCATTTCAAATGGTGTTCTATACATCGGTAATTAACCACGCTCTCCCTATGCACCCTGTCATTAACACAGTTATTTTCACCAAGAACATCTAAACAATACTGAATTTGAATTTGCTATTGAATATCTGAGATTTCCGTTTTGTTTACTTCCGATCCACAAGTAAGTAAAGGCTAAATCATTGAATCAAATAATTTAAACAATAAGTATGCGATTAATATCCGAAAGATGTATGGTTTGATTAAAAAGCAAAAATAGATTTTCTAGCCTGACCCGCGAGTTTTTTTTTTAAATATTTTCTCCACCATAGTTTCTGCGTAACAAGAAGACCCTTATATTTACATGTATACACTAATACATTTCATTTATCGGCGTGCCATCGTTAAACCAATGCTCGTATGATCCAAGCGTTTCTAAATACGATTATTTCTGTCTGCATTTCATTAATTGTCATACCTATTGGTCCAGTGTTTTTACGAAATTCAGATGCAGAGTTAAATTACGATTGCAACTCATTAGCAGTGTCAGCGCAGCTTGCAACGTCGTATGCAAACATAATTCATATTATATCCGAAATTTCCTCTGTGATAAAAACATCCCTATGGCCTTTAGATCACAGGTAGGGAGACAATTCATGTATGTACAGGTTAAAGATTATAGTGCTAGTTAAGTCACCTTGAATAGAATCGATGTTACAATTAAAGTTATGTTTGGCAAAATTATCATTAACTCGCACACATCCGCGTAGATTTTAATGCCTATTTTCGTACTTGAAATAGCTTTCATTTACACCATTTCATAGTTGCAAATAATTTGTATACTGCGTTTTCATTCACCAGCTTATCGAAGCGCTTTGAAGCGTATTGCCCTTGATTTTTACGCTGAACTAATCGCTTTCCCAGTTCACGAATGTGTAGTTGAACCCGTTCAGTATTAAAAATCCTCACGTACTGAAAACTGATACTTCAAGAATTTTTTTTAGACTGGTGTCACGATCTTTGTAGCGTGTAAACTACCCACTATATGTGCTTTATCTATTTCTGCGTGTTCTAATTCTGACAGCCCAAGTTTGTCGTTGATAAAATGCCACATGTTTTACTCTGTGTTCTCCCATTTTTCCCGGAGTTTACCTGGTTAGCCGTGTAAACGTATATTATTTCGACGCGAATAACCTTCAATTCTATATTCGTTTGCGGTTAGGTTCTTAATTTACATTTTCACATCTTGATTTTCTTGCTTAAAGATTCGTTTTTCAATTTATCAAATTTACTGTATTGCTATTGCCATAAACTTTATAGTAAATGGAGGACAAATCAGTGCGCACGTAAGCTTTTATTTCTCGAAGAAAAGCCATAACCTCATTGTCCTGGTTGGATCGCGTTGTTCGTTCGTATTTGTCCCGAGTAACAAAAGGTGTTGAAACTGGTGCTGATGATGTCAGCGCTGCCTCAGCGAGCGATGATGTCCTTTGATTTTGGATACGTGGCGGACCCAAATTGGTGTCCATATTCCCACCTAGCAATGACAACAAAGACAGGAAAATACATGTAGCAAATCGTAAAAGTACACTTATAATCCGAATGTTCACACATAAGGTACACAGTTTGCGTCTTCTTTGCACTGGCATCACATATAATCCTATTCTCAGTCTATAAAACGCTATATCCATCCCCATTTTCAAAAGAATAGAGCGCAAATTTCACATGCATCCATTTTACCACGGGACTCAACTCTGCAACTAATCTCAAAGCTATTTAAGACAAAACTTCTGTATTGTTTAAATGCATTGATATGTTATCGTAAAATATCCATAGTGCTATTGTAGGCGCGTCAATAAAAAGAACGGGTTGTTTCCTAATGTCTTTCGGAGCGTTACGAACATTTCCTGTACTCAAAGGACGTAAAAGTAGTCCGTTTTATACCAGCCGTAGAATACGCCGTAGAAGACGATTTTTCATTTTACAGTGTGAAATACGGAAATTATATCTGCTCGGTGTATTTTATGCCGAAAATATACCAGTATTTTAGTCAGAATATCAATAGGTATATAATAAAAAATAATAGTTTTGAAACTTTCTTTGTATAAGTACACTGTAAATTTGAATCTTACTTTGTATTCACCACACTCTAATAAGACCATTCTTAATGTATAACTATTTGTAACTAACATTAGCAACACTGATTCCCAGGATATTTTCGAACGCAGAAGTATTTTGTCTGGAGTATAATTCTGTTCTTTATTCTAAAGTATTGGTTGGTGAATATGGGTCCAGACCCAAATGTAAGCAAAGCGATTTTCATGACTTAATATAATCATGTACATAAAGCAATGACTAATTCATTTTATTTTCAAATAATCATTATGGACGAGCCAAAATGAACTATCATTCATGCATAATCAGAGTAAATGTATAATAAGACTAGAATAATGATTGCGTTATTTGACTATTAAAATTTACACATACATGTAGTTAAAAAAACAACAACAAATGAATATACATGTGTATGTATTCATGTATAATGTCTAGTTCAATTTCTAACTTGCTTGGCATTGTCAAGTGTTTTGAGCAGTAGATCTATGTTTTTAAAGAAGACTTACCACCACGAAGACTTGCAAATGGATTGTAATTTAGGTATTTGAGTATTTCTGGACATCTGACGTAAATGGGCTTCTAAAAATGTGGAACGTACATTGGTATCAACATGTTAAATATGAAAAATATATAACACAGTCTGTCAAGATTTCAGATTTTTCACGCCTACTTTATTCGAATAAGAAAATAACCATTTAACTAGAGTTATCTTTATGAACAATGAAGAACGAAGTTTGTTACTAGGAGCAGAATGATCTCTGATTTGAGAAGGACCAACACTGGAATATGAATACCATACATGCATTATTCGATATATTGTAGTGTAGTGTGCGCGGCAATAAGCTTTACTAAGAGATTTGTGGGCAGTATTTTCTTTAGATATTTAAACATGATAACATGATCATAAAACTGGTTATGTCCATGGCTTGCATTGTAATAGATGCTGTTGATCATATTCATATTATCCGAGTGATTTATTTCATCATTTTGCGTGGAAAATACCTGTTTTAAAAGAAACTAGTTTAATAAAAAAGGCATGTCACTGCCAAAATAATTAATACCACAAACAACACCTTGTCAATAAAGTATATTCCGACTGAAACGTAATACTTCTAAAAGTTGTTTATTGTTTAGCTGGTTCATTCAACAATTACCAGTATTACGTTTCGCAATTTAACACTCAACATAGCAGCTGGATTCACGATTGTATCGCAAATAAGCGAGATAGAGTCAGCGTAACAAAATATGTTTGCGTATGATTTCATGGTTTCGAAAATACATATTATAACATTTTCATTTCCATTTTATGGCATTGTACACAATACATCGTTATCATCGTTGCATAATTTCAGTGCTCTTGAACATAAATTCGTACCCATTTTGCAATAAAGAGCGTATAGTATGCTATATGTAACGTTTTAATTATGTTATTTTAAGTATTCGTATTAAGGTATTAAGATGGAAATTCTTATTATCCGAAAACGGGTTCAGCCAGACAGCCACTGATAACGCTGTTGAAGGTTTAAATGTTTTCTCAAATCGCATGTAAACATAACAATTCCCCACGTAGTGTTAAACAACGTTAACTATGAAACATGTTTCAGTACTCCGTAGTGCTGTATTTAAATACGAAACGGTTCATATATAAGCTTAAATATATATACTCGTATTTTAGTATTTTAGCATTATTAACATTTATAACTGTGTGCTAGAAAAATATTGAACTATTGTGAGCAAATGTTCTTAGATTATTGAAGTATTGTGTCCATTATTTTTGCATATGACGTATACGTTATTGTTATTATGGTTATTGTGATTGTGTTTAAAGTTGTGCACTTATGTAATAGTGTATACACTAGTTTGTTGTTGTTTATCATCACACATAATTCTGGAATTGAAATATATTTAATTGCCTTAAAGTTTACGAACTCGGGACTAATCACAGAGCTGTCTTGTACACGTGTGAATATTACATTACGTATTACATTAATATAAGTCAAAGTTCGACACAACACTAAAAGATAAAAGAGACCGTTTTCAGTTACATAAGTAACGTGATTTACCAGATGTAACTGTTACGGTAAAGTAGTTCTACTGCTACTTGACATTGTTCTCAGCAGTCGCTTAAAGTGCAAATAAATAGTGATTTCTTATAAATATCTTTTGTGGCATCTATTCTTTCAACATCGTGTATTCCTAATTTATCCTATTACTACAGCCGAATCGATCGAATAACAATCCATCGTATAAACTTTAGCTTTATCCAATCGCTATTTTTAGCTCACGTTTATTCGATCGTTATTTTTAGAACGCTATGTATTTCAATGTGACATCCTTCCAACGGATGACGTTTGTAGTAAACAAAAAGACTAGGGATGGGAACGAATACTCGAATATTCGAATATTGGATAATATTCGAATATAAAAAACGAATACGAATATTCGATTTTCTCATTTATTTAAAGAACAAAATTTCTTTAAAAAAGCATGTTTTTTTCCAGTTTGATTGCAAAGTTAACATGAATTCCAGTCGTATTTCCTGCCTAGCAGGTGGGCGGGGGCAGTGTAACGTTTTTACAACACATGCTAAACATGTCCAATTAACGACAATTGATAATCGGCAGGGGACCACGTCTGTACAAGGGCCGCGAGTTAACGGTTTGTAGGAGGCGCGAATATGACGCATTGTATCCACAAATAACAAAACTGTGCCATGTTCACGAATCAAACTCCTGGAATACAAATCTATTGACATTGAGGCAAGGAGTCGAAGGAACAATCTCATATTTGGCGGGATCAGCGAACAGAGAGATGAAAACTGCCACAATGTCATAGCCCATTTCCTGGCTGAACAGCTCCAGCTAACCCCTTGTCCTCATATCCAGCGAGCGCACCGTCTTGGAAGATTTTCTAAGGGTGCCACCAGAGGTATTATTGTGAACTTTCTAGACTATCAAAACACAGTTAATGTCCTCTCACGTGCAAACCGGCTAAGAGGAACTAATTTTAGCATCAACAGAGACTATCCAAAGGAAATAACCCAAGCACGGAAAGCACTTTGGCCAAAATACAAGAAACTTCGCGAAAGTTATCCACGCAGCAAAGTCTCCATAGTCTTCCCTGCAAAAATTGTTGTAGACGGCAAGGTAGTCGACGACATATTCCCTGACTGGAACGCGATCCTCCAGGGCAACAGAGTCTCTGCTAACTCACAAGCCTTCCAATCGAAACAGGCACACTCCGAACCACCTTCCCATATCAGGAACCTAAACGTTAATCCTCCTGTTATCAACACGATCACTGTCATCCCCAGAAACACATCAGTGCTCAACACTCCTGATACACCAGCCCAGAGCGTTGAGAACATATCTAGGCGAACAAAGTCAGTATCCCCTCATCCTTCGAGGGCAAACACTCGTAAACATCCGCCATTATCTCCTAGGACTCCCCTGAGCGCACAGTCCTTTGTGCAGGGGATACAACGTCCATGGGACACCTCTCGTACTGCTGAGTCTGTACAAAACCGTAATACTCCACAGACGCCAAATTTGAACAGGGCTCCAGATGCCAGCAGCCATCCCCACTAGGCCAGAGGGGGGGTCGAATCACTCTCTAATCTGGAAGAGAAAAACATAAAATTAGGAACCTTAAACGTTAGTGGACTCAAGAAAAGACTCAATTACCCAGAATTCACTGAACTCATTAGTAATTACGACATATTTTGTATCTCGGAAACCCTCACTGATGAACACGATATTATTAAAATAAATAACTATGAATATTTAGCCAAACACAGAGAACAAGCGTATACGCGTAAATCTGGTGGCATTGGTATATTTGTTCAAGACCAACTTACTTCCTCAATTAAAGTCCTACAATCAAACTCTGAATATGTACTATGGATATCCATTTGCAAATCATTAGCGAAACTTGATGAAAATATTATAATAGGAGCTGTATATGTTCCACCCGAAAACTCCAAATTTTTCAACGATGACGAGTTTATACCCTTTGAAAATGAAATCTCTCAAAAATGTAATGAACATAAATATGTAATGCTTGCAGGCGATTTCAATAGCAGAGTTGGAAGCATGAAAGATTACATAACTACAGATCCCCATTTAAATGACATGTTCGATATTGATGATGATATACAGAGCCAACTTGACAAATATAAAACCCTTGAACAATTATCTATCCCACATATTCGTACTTCTAAAGACCATCGAACAAATACCCATGGACTCCGACTTATTGATTTATGCAAAAATAACAACATTTTTATCCTCAATGGAAGATTATCATCAGGTAATGATTGTGCGATCTTAACTTTCAGAAATAAATCTACAATTGATTATGTAATTGCTTCATCTGATTGCTTTTACTTTCTCTCAGATTTTCATATCATTGAAACAGATTCACGGTTCTCAGATGGTCATAATGCCCTCACTTTGTCCATAAACATACCACACAAAATGCTCCAATATTTCCACCAAAAATCTAAGTGACATGAATCTGAAACCAAAATGGAATCCTGACTTGTCCAACCAATTTGTTAACAATATTAACCTTAACATAATAGACCAAATACTCTTGCAAATTAACACTTACCCACAATCACAGCAGACAAATGAGCACATAACCGATCAACTCTAATCAGTATTCCATCAAGCTTCCACCATCACATACCCTGAAAATAAAAAACGATTTCATTATAATAGACCAGAAAACAATAAACCATGGTTTGGTCCTCAATATTCTAAAGCACGAAAAAATTATCATACTGCCAAACATGACTACACAAAAAACAAAACTATAGACAACAAACAAAGAATGATCAATGCCAGTAAGGAATATAAACGCACCATGAACTACCACATTAATGCCAGCAAACATAACATGTCAAATAAACTTCGTTCAATGTCCGACAAAAATCCTAAACAGTACTGGTCCTTTTTAAATAAACTTAAACCAAAAACTAAAGTTAAAACTATACCCACATTAGATGAATTTCATGATCACTTCAAAGAAATTAATACCAGCACAATCGATGACAATCGCTTCAATGACACAAACTCCCATCTACAAAATGACACAAGCAACAGGCTTAATACCCCAATTACTGAAGAAGAAATAGAAAAATGTATAACAAAGCTTAAAAATTCTAAAACACCTAGCCCATTCGACAATATTTTAAATGAGTATATCAAGTCCTCTAAACATCTACTTATGCCTGTTTACCATAAACTATTTAACTGTGTACTGGAAACAGGGTTCATTCCACAAAGCTGGCTAAATGGAATAATCATACCTATATTTAAAAACAAAGGTGACCCTAAAGATCCTAATAACTACCGACCAATTACTATCCTCAGTTGTCTAGGTAAACTTTTTACTTCCATACTCAATGAAAGATTAAACAAATTCCTTAATGAAAATAATATTTTAGATGAAAATCAAGCTGGCTTTAGGAAAGGCTACTCTTGCTCTGACAATATTTTTACATTACATTCATTGATCGAAATACTGAAAAAAAGAAAACAACAACTATTCTGCGCCTTCATTGATTTTTCACAAGTTTCGACAAGGTTTGGCGAATTGGCCTATGGCACAAACTTATTAAACAAAATATAAATGGCAAGTTTTACATTTAATTCAAAACATGTACAACAATATCAAATCTAGTATCTCTGTTAACGGCAATATTTCAGAACCCTTCGTATCAGAAATTGGCGTTAGATAAGGCGAAAATCTATCTCCAATTCTTTTTTCCATCTTCTTAAATGACCTTCAAACACATATGCACCTCAATGGCTCAACTGGCATAGAACTAGAAAATCCCCTGGATTTGTCTCTTTGGCTAAAACTACTTATTCTACTTTATGCTGATGACACTGTGATTTTATCTGATTCAAAAATAGACTTCCAAAATAGTTTAAATACCTTCCATAAATACTGTGATAACTGGCATTTAAAAATAAACCTTAGCAAAACAAAAATTGTAATATTTGGTGCAAGACAACTACAAAACTTCCATTTCACATTAGATGACAACCATGTAAAAATCACTGACCTTTACCACTACCTAGGCATTACCCTTTCCAGCAATGGTTCTTTCCTCAATGCATGGAAACACTTAGCCGAGCAAGCAACAAAAGCAATGCACCTTCTATATACTAGAGCAAATAATGCAGAGCTACCTATTGATTTAATTCTTAAACTTTTCGACCACATTGTTTTACCAATTTTAATCTATGGCTCAGAAATTTTTGGTTTTGAAAATGTAGATATCTTGGAGAAAGTCCATAACAACTTTCTTAGAAAAATTACGAATGCTCGGAAATCAACCCCAATGGCTTTTTTATATGGTGAACTTGGCAGATACCATATAGCAATTAACATCAAAAGTCGCATGATCTCTTTTTGGGATAGAATCTTAATAGGCAAAGATCAGAAATTATCTATCCAAATCTATAAATACATGATGAACTTGCCAATCTCAAATTTTAAATGGGCCAACAAAATTAAAGAAATCCTCACCTCAGTAAACTTAAGTAACTTATGGGATAACCAATTCCTAACAACCCAAAATAATATTTGCCGCTTAGTCAAAGCCAAATTATTAACCCAATTCAAAACCCAATGGCACAATCAACTACAGCAAACACATAAGGGACAAATATATACCAGTTTCAAACAAACTCCATCCTTTGAAGACTACTTTATAAAACTTACAAAAACTGAATATACATAACCTCTTTAAATTTAGAACTGCAAATCACTGGTTACCAGTTGAAACCGGTCGATACGATGGAACCCCATTTGAGGAAAGAATATGCAGGCTTTGTAACTCTGGTCAAGTTGGCTCCGAACATCACTATCTACTAAACTGCGATTTCTTTAAATCTGAAAGAGAACAATTCTTAGGACATGATCTTTATGATGCTACTCTTATTAAAATCCTAACATCTAATTCCTTACAACTATTACAGAATACAAGCAAATTTATTCGCTTCATATTCAGTAAGTTTAAGCGATAGCAAGTTATCTATTTAACTACCTGTTGTTACCAATGCCACCAGCTAATACTCCAACTCTAATATTGTAGTTTGTAACAATACTGCCTTTATTTCAATGTATTTTTATTGTTAACAGCATAACATATTTACATATTATCTCAATATAAGTGACCGTTTACACTTGTGTAATCAATATATCAAAATATTTGTCTGGTCACAAATGTATATATTTTTGCATGTATATATTAATCACATTATTTACTTTAATTAGAAATATATGCATGTAAATATAAACTGTGCAATGTAAATAATAACTTCATTCTGTATTTGTACCAAATGATAACTGCATAATTAATCAATATTAACGTAAGATTGCTATATACTTATATTCATATAACAGAAATAATTGCAGCATTATATAAGAGTAGTACAAAATGGTACCACTCAAGTACAAGTGTTAACATTTTAAATATTTTTGACTGCTATATTGATATTATATTTCAAGTAAGGCAATGGAAACAATTGTTGCATTCTAAATGAGTACAGCTGATACCTATGTTTCACCTACAATCCTGTTTCTTTATCCTAATTAATCTAGCAGTTCTAGTACATAAATTAATAATTATACTTTTGTTACTTCCCTTTAAACTTATCCAGCACACAAATTATAATTTGCTTTTGCCCCATCAGTCATTTAATGTTAACCCCTCAGATAACGGCTTTCTCCATTTAATCCTGCAATGCAAAGCTGATTAGAGTAATTACAACACACAATAGGTCCTCCATCTTGCCTTTGTGTTCAACATCGACCTTGCGTGAAGGTGCACTCAAGCGTAAATCAGGACAAAAATAACTGCTGTTGACTGAAACCGTTACAAAGCTAGCTCCAGCACCATAAACGCTAACGCACACAGTCTTTCGCAACAACATGTCTTTTATGTATTGATAATGAATTAAATTTCTGACGCAAAATGTAAACCTTTTAAAACGCGTAGTCGTTTCAATTTCTCAGTCCGAAACGCCGCGTGCAAACGAAAATACGTCACCGCACAACTATGATCACAAACCACTAATTATTTTTACCAGTGCTAGTATTAAAATGCTCTTATAGAACTGTACTATTATTTGTTTCTTAAATGCCACTACTATGATGATTATGATAACTATGACGATTATCATTATTATGATTATTATGATTAGTATGATGATTTTAAATATGATATGATAATGATTGTGATTTTGATAATTTTATCAAGTTTTTGTTATTTTGATTTTGATTATAGATCTCACATTATTGCTATTAATAATAATAATAATAATAATAATAATAATAAAAACTGCAGCAGATCTCCAACACAGTCTAAATCGTCTACAAATTTACTGTAATTCATGGGGACTTGAGGTTAACCCCGACAAAAGCAAAGTCGTAGTATTTAGAAAACGAGGTCCTTTAAAACATGAAGAAAAATGGGTTTACAATAATATCCCGTTAGAAGTTGTAGATGATTTTAACTATTTAGGAACTGTTTTTAATTATACAGGTAGCTTCGTTCTGAATTGCGAAACCATTTCTGGTAAAGGACTGAAAGCTCTTAATACTCTTATGAGTAATATCAAAACAGCCCTTTTAAAACCTAGTACCGTATGTCAATTATTTGACGCATTTGTAGGATCAGTTTTGAGTTATGGTTGCGAAGTATGGGGATTTGTCAAATCCACAAAAGTAGAGCGAATTCATTTGAAATTTTGTAAAAATCTTCTTAAAGTTAAACAATCTAAATGTACAATGGCAATATACGGTGAACTTGGCCGATTCCCATTTCATATCAATAGTCACACACGCATAATAAAATACTGGCTAAAGTTATTAAATAGTCACAATATTATCATTAATCGGTTGTACCAAGCGTTGCTAGATGATTTTAACAAAGGCAAATCTAACTGGCTAACTGATGTTAAGTCTCTGTTAGATAGCATATGTTTGGATTACACCGCATTCAGTTAACGAGAAATGTTTCCATATAGAATTTAAACAAAGACTACACGATCAATTCAAACAATCGTGGTATACAGCCATAAATATTAGTAGATCTATGTGCACGTATAAATTGTTTAAAACTGACTATGAATTTGAATGTTACCTTGATAAAGTTCCACTAAGATATCGCATTGTATTATCCAAATTGAGATTGTCATCTCACCAATTAAAAACCGAAACAGGACGTCATGGTAATAACAGAATCGAACATTGTAACAGATATTGTACTTTTTGTAATAAAAATGATATTGAGGACGAGTACCATTTTATATGTATCTGCCCACTGTATATAGATATTCGTAAAAAATATATTAGTAAATATTATTATACTAAGCCCAGTATGGTCAAATTTATAAATTTATTTAAATCTAAAAGCTATAAAACTATATTAAACCTTTGTAAATATATATACCATGCTTTTAACAGACGAAAAATTATGATCAATTTCGTCCAATAACTACTCATTTGTTGTTTTCTTTTGTACAAATTTGTCATTCTTCTTTCGTACTTTTTCGTCTATAACTTATAAGTCCCTCCTCGGGGAGTGAATCTTGTTTATAACCTACGTTGTAATTTACTATATATCTACTGTTTGATATTCATATAGAACTATTGAATTATTAACTACGTGTTTGTTAAAATTCTTCTGTTATAAAGTGTGTATATATGTACATATATTATACGTTGTCATGTGTTTATAATTGTTATGCATTGGATCATGTTATGAGGAACATGTATATATGTTCAAGTAACTGAATAAAATATTCTGTTCTGTTCTGTTCTGTAATAATAATAATAATAATAATAATCTTATTATTATTATCATATGTTCCCACTATGTATCTTATTATTTAAATACCCCCCGTATTTAAATAACCCACAATTGTGTTAACGTAAAACTTATCGGAAGTTACTAATTTACTAACAATTTTGCTTTGTTATATTGCCCTAATTGTATATGTTATATACTTGGGTGAAAATAAAAGTCTTGTTCTGTTCTGTTCTGTTCTGTTGTGATAACGGTTTCACAGTTTGCACAAGGCGTACATTGTTGTTTATTATCCTTAAGTGACATCTATACGGTTAACTTGTTTACAGTAAATTACAATTACTCTCTCAGTAAACCAATCAAAATTAATCCATTGTCAGCCTATTTCGTTAACAAAATTAGCATGATCTGGTCAATCTTACCCATACGTCACTTGTATATTATTCTCCATTATATCAACACCGTATATTATACAAGAGTCTTTATTATTAAACAATGCCACCATCACGTGCTTGGAAGTACTTTATGCGGTCATTGGACAAAACCCAGGCAACGTGTAATCTGCACAGCAGATACAAGCTTCATGGTTCTGAAAAAAAAAACGGAACGATTCACAAATTGATTAACAATACATAATACAATATCTTCCATTTCTTTATATTTGCCTAACACTCACAAAGTTATATCGCTCATTTACCACTGAAGCAAGGTAAAACAACTACATACACGTAGTGTTCATATTTCAGATAGGTAAATATTCGGACAGGGTGCCGCATATAGTAGTTTATAGTAGTATTTACAAAACGAATATTCGAATACATTCGTATACCTAAAACGAATATTCGAATATTGATTTCATTATTCGGTCCCATCCCTAAAAAAAACAATTTTGAAAACTGGGAAACCAAAGTTATTTTTTAATTCTGACATATTTTCACGCCGTTTACATGATTTATGAGCATAACACAATAGGATAAGATGAATATTAGGTGAGTGTTGGATAAATATGAAGTGTTGGCAAGCCTCGCGCTCATCTGTTTCTAAGCCTTGCATGATAAACTTCATTTTTATCCAATACTCACCTAATATTCTCTATATAACTTAAATATGTGCAACACGTTTATTGCTAAAATAACACATAGTATTTCGGTGCAGAGAAGTTCGTGTTCGTAACAAACATTATGCAAACCTGGAGTCATGTAGGTTACGCATGCGCAAATAAATTCCTTCTTTGTTACATATAAAATATTCAAAGTTTGATCTCAATTTTTACCATGACCAAGCTACTTTCCAATATATCACCATACATTGCTGGAAAGATAAGGTCATAACCTTTGTAAAAACAGCATGTCAAAAATTCTATGCGTTGTATCTCTAAATATTTACCTTATGTAACGCATGCGCAAATAAATTCCTTCATGTCTTTAAAATGATACCAATACATATAATTGAAACTGTATTTAACAAATTCTATGCATCCTGCACTCAACCATATGTGCTTATTATCTAACTGACAGCATTTAACATTGAGGATGTGACTTCTAGTTTGCGGTAATTAGACTTGTTCGACCTGTAACTTCCTAGTACTAGGCAGCCCAGCCAGAATTACCGATGTTTAGTCATCAAATGGCGTGAAATGATAAATTACAAACTGATGTTGGTCTCTCTAAGATGTAAGGATGTATATCAGAACGAAACAATATCGGAAACAAGTAACCATTGAACCAAAATACAACTGAACGGGGTTGATAATTGCAATAAATCCATTGAAAAATACGTCATTGGCAACTGAATGTATATGTTTTAAGTTATTGTAAGGTTTTAAAATCGAATGTTGATTTTTAGAGGGGTTCGTTCGCCGATTTCGCCTATCTCTAAATCCGCATATGAATGTTGCCGTAAGTATCTGCTCGGATTCAGGATAGTATCGCAAACGCGCGACGTAGAGGCTAGTGAAGTCGTTCTATCTATATTAGATACGTCGAACAAATAAGCTAATGCAGCCTATGTGTTTCTTGATATTTTATTATGGACATTTCTGCACTCGCGTGAAGCGTGCAGTAATATATCTGTTTCCTAAAACTAGCATAATGTTACAGCCAACTATGTTGTATTTGAGAACATAACAAAAGTCCTTTTTAATATGTATTTTATTGACTCGAAATGTATTTTATGGCATTTCCAATTCCATTTTTGGCAAGCGTGTTTTTTTTAAGTGTAGCCCTTAACACACTTTCGGCACTCAATGGAAATTCGAACCTACGAGTCATTTGCAATAAAGAGAAAACAAAACTACATTTTTGTATTGTTTTAATTGAAAACTGAGTATGCTGTTTAAAGTGCCAGCATTAGTGCATTAAGTTTAAAAATTTCAAAAAGTCAGTTCTCTAAGACACATAAAACGATGTTTATGAATGTGCACTTTTTCGCAAAACAGTTGTTTCTCGATGTGACTGCGTATTTGAAAACTGAATCATTATCCACGCTCTTAACTTCTACAGCTGTACGAGTTCTTGATAATACATTAAAGCAATATATTTTTCAATGATGAAGTACATACTTCATTACACAGTAACGGACCAAATTTCTGGAATATATTGCATAACAAACATCACGGTTGGGGTTTGGTGCGTTAAACGTTGTTTATTAGCCTATACAGCTAGAATTGATCGATGCTCTCCAAACAAGTAATGTATCAAGTGAGGCGAACTGAGGGAGGGCAAGAGTGTTTCTAGCAACTGAACAAAACTTGAATTTTAAGTCTAAAACAGTTCTCGAAATACTAAAAATACAGGCACAACATTCACATAAAATATATTAACGCGTATCCGTGCAGACTGAAATCAATTATTATTACGAAATTCATAAACCGTAACTCAAGTGGATTGCACACCAGAATTTCTATGGTTTCTTAATTAGAATTGCGAGTTAATTGTATTTGCTTAATTAATATTTACTGCAATTTTACAAATGGTATCAGCGAATATATATGCTTTAGAGTAAAACAATGAAATAAAAAAATGATGGTTTCATCACTTTTACTTTAAAATCATAATAAGTTGCCGATCAAGATATAACATTGTATAGACACTTAATGCATTACGAGTTCTTCATCGTTCTTTCGTTGTCAATTATATATAGTTAAAAAGTATTAAACTTTATATTACCCATGTGTCTTCGTTTCGAGACAGCCTGGTTTTATGTGCATCACTTCAGCTCATTAATCGTTAATGCTTTACTTATATATATTGTTAAAGTTTTTTATTGTACACGGCTAATGAGTATTTAGCCTTTTTTGCATTTTGACTTGAAATTACCAAGCAATGTATGATACGCCTTATCGTTTTCATAAGTAAGATTTTTACATTAAATTTAAATGCTCGCTTTTAATGATTAACACACGCTAATACACGCATGTCACTCGTTGGTTTTCAGTCCACATATTAATTGCAACAGCGATATTTATACCCTATGGTTTAGTCAAAATCCTGACTTTCATTTTTTTAATACTTTTAGTTGATGGTTATATCAATATGTTAAATATGTATTTGATTAAATGGTTTATTCGTAGTTCTGTTTAAGTCCTTATCCAATTCAGTTAGAAGTTGACTGTTACAGAACATTTATACTTGTGTAGGCTGTGGTAACAATCTTCAATTACTTATGAATAACCAACTGTTATAATGAAAATATCGTTTATCCCGCAGTTTAAAAAAATGTAGTGTAACTAAACTAGAAGTAGCCAAACGCTGCAGACAAAGTTGTGCTTCTCGCCATTAAGAGACCTGTAAATATTGTATTTGTATTGAGTGCCTCTGGACATACGATTTCAGTTTGCGAAAATATATATTCCTACTAGTTACCCATATCGTTTTTATCAAATCGTTACATTAGCATCGCTTGCTATTATGTTGTGTGTGTAAAACACTCAGAACCGATTTCGTAACGTATAAAACTGGAATCTTAAAATCTTAATTTTTCATTGAAAATAATGGTACAATGCATTGATTGAATTAAGATAATCACATATTAATGACGTCGAACTTAATATGCTTACTGATACACTGCCGCTTTATTTTTGCCTTCTGTGTTCTTCCAACTTGTGCCGATTGAGATTAAAATGTAATAAGTCGAACATAGTTCAATATAGCATTTTATTTTATTAGACTGCGAAAACATTTATTATTATTATACCTCACTTGATTATTTCTCTATATAATGCTTATAAACTGCAGCGGGCAACAATTTGATATGTCGCAATACACTGTCGCCCGCTACCGATATGTCGCTTGGTACGCAAATGATACGGGATTTAGCTAATTTTTAAGTCTGTGTCATGTAGAGGTTTAATATGTTTATATTTCTGTATCAGACAACATTGATCAATATGGCAAGATTTGCAAGTATTTCGGAGTCAGATATAAATTTACTTGAGCAATCTAAAGATGCCGCGAATACACAACGAATTGTGAAGCGAAGTGTCTGCTTGTTTCGCGAATACCATGGTGCCGAAAACAACTTCAAACAATTGTCAAAAGTGAATTGATCTGCAAATTGAGTTTATTCTTCGGCTCTGTCCGAACCAAATCCGTTGGATGACCTGAAGAAAGCCTCTCTTGTTTCTATCCGTTATGGACTGTCGAAGTACCTTAAAGATACTTGTGGAACGGATATTAATAGTGACCTTGAGTTTACCTCTTGAAAGACTGTCTACAAGGCAAAACTTGTTGATCTGAAGAAAAAAGGAATGGGTTCAACTGACCACAAACAAGAAATTTCACCAGAAGATTGGGAAAGGTTGACAGACAACGACAATGTTGTGTTTAACACCGACACGCCATACGGTTTGCAAAAAGGTGTAGTTTGACGTCATGTACTTCCTCTGCAGAAGGGGGCGGGAGAACCAGAGAGCGATGACTAAAACGACGTTTGCGATAAGCCTAGATGCAACTGGGCGAGAATATGTCTCGCAAGTTATTGATGAAGCAGACAAAAACCACAGGTAAAGCAATAGTTAATTTGTTTATTTTAATATATGATAATTTTAAAATGTTTGCAAACACCACTTTAAAATATGAAAATCAGTTACAAGTCAAGTCAATACTCTTTATACAATAATCAAAGGCCACTGGCCCAATATATGTCACTTACATTAACAACATAGCATACATTAATATAAAGTTATGTCTTCAAATTCCCATTTTTAGGATAAATTTGTAATTTAACCGGTTAATTTCTTGACGTAAATGATAAATATTGTTATATATTGAACATATATATCAACACATATTGTTTGTAAATAATTTCATAAAACGCATGCACTTCTGGACTAGCAGAATACCAAATATAAAGCGTGCTATTCACAATCAAATAATGGAACATTATTACTTAAAGTGCATAGAAAATCAAATACTGTAAAATTATGTTTATTTACAACGACTTAATAAGCAAAAAAAGTTATGCTTCATTTAAAATTCCAGCCCTAATGATACTGTCTGGGAGGAAGAATGTATGAGCGTAGAGGAGATCCGGCATGTCAAGTGCAAGTCTTCGGGAAATACCTGACGAAACTTCATCCTGAGTTGGATTTCCTGTGGCAAAATCACTAGAGAGCTACGACCCACCGGCGCCTACATGGTACTGTAAATTACCCCTGGGTAAAACAACTCTAGGCAGTATGATGGCTGATATCTCTGATGTAGCAGGGCTCTAAAAAAGGTACACCAACCTCTGCATACGGGCTACATCAATTACCTCCCTTGATCGTGCCGGTTTCGAAGCTCGACATATCATGCGAGCTTCCGGACATAAGTCGGAGTCCTCGATCAGGAGTTATTCTAGGAGACTCACAGAGGCCAAGCAGCGTGATATGTCAGATAGCCTCATTCGTGTGCTTAGTACATCAGCCCCAACCCATGAACAACCCATGCCAAGTCTTACTGATGAGGAACTGCTGTCCGTTTTCCAAGATGACAATGTGTTTGTGGAAATCCTACCGCAGTTGCAGAATGAGTCTTCTTCTGAGCTGGCAACTTTCACATCCGGCCATCAAGTACTTGCTGTACCGTGTACAAACACAACTGCAACTATGGTACAGAACAACAGCCAACATATAATCTGGCCAAGTGGTGTGCAACAGATGGTAAACCCCCAGTGTCTGACATTACTTTAAGAAATCCAACATATTACATCAACCCCCATATGAGAAACTGCAATGTTCATTTTCATATGAAATAATGGACAGAAGTGTTCATTGTGATAAAATGTACAAAATGACCTACTGTGTTGTTCAGTAGAATATTCGTACAGTTTTGAACGTTTTGTTAAAATGTGTTCAATGTTATCACATTTAAATGCTGTGATTTGTTACCCTATAAAATGTTGCAAATTCATCTCGTCTAGTTTAACACTTGTTAAAATAATTTGTTAAAATGTTTTTATTTTATAACATATGTCTTTAAATTTTGTTAACTGTTAGACTAAAAAAGTTAGAATTGTAAGATACTACCAGATCTGTTAAAATATTGTTAAAATGTTAAACTTATGTAATTGATTAATTTACTTTGATTTTGTTCGGTATTATAAAATAAATATCGACTTCCTTGAGGGTGACAGTGCGTCTCGTCAACCCTCGCGAAACACTGTCGACGAGGCTAAAGCCTAAAGCCTCGGTCATCAGTGTTGCCTCGGGTTGAAAGACGCACTGTCACCCTCAAGGAAGTCAATATGTATATATTATTAGACTTCAAAAAATAATGTAAACTTATTATAAATGGTTTAAATAGGAATACAATTAACTTTGAAAACTGCAGAAAACGAGTGTGCTCAGCTTTTGCATAAAAACAAAACCGGCTTCGAAACGTCTGCTCAAATACCATGATTATATTTTAATATACTAAAGCATAGACCCATTGGAAAAGTTTCATGCCAGAATTGCATGGCGACCAAGCTAACACAGTAATACGGCAATATTTCAGAAACTGGAGAGACGCAAAGGCCATCTAAATGCGAGCGTTATCTGCTTAAGTATCATGCCTCATTTCTGGTGTAATTATTGTCCACAACCTGATCCCTAGTTGAGCATACATGTCCGAACAAAGTACATCAATAGTGGACGTTTAGAAATTTGGGTTGGATTATTATATAACGATAAATCATCTGGGTCTTATTCTAAAAAGGTTATTAATAATTCTGCAAAATGTTGGTATTCATTGTTTCCAAAACCACTATCAGCGAACATACATTACAAATATCTGGCAAATTGGCAGGATTTTTTTAGACAAGCAGACTTGTTTAGTTCATTTTACGTTCGTTGGCTATCTGTACTCAAATTCCGACTGGAAGCATTAATAAGCAAGTTAAAGTGTGCACTATAAACACAAATCTTGTTGCGTAGAGATTTAATGGTTTCGCATTATATTTTATGACAGTTTTAGTGTCACTTGATGGCAATGTATACATCTTTTGTATTATGTTACTTTACTTTGTAAGATATACACAAATATAGTACAATAATGATTACATTCCCTCTAGATTATTTTATTGCGATATAATTAGTGTTTTTATCTAGATTATTTGTTTGTTATACATCTTTATCGGAAAACCAGTCTCCCACCTGAGACATTGTTAATGTCTTTACATGTTTTCTAAGTTATTGTAAATACTCGACCAGTTAAAAAACAAAACAAGGTTAATCACGCAGTAGTACTGCATTCATTGTGTGAATTGTGTTCCCAAATCCTGTTTGGTGTTTGTGTTTTGAAAAGTCAACACGTCATTGCATTTGAGAATTTCAAATTAAAAAGATTATAGTTCATCATATTGCTAAAATAATGTTTGGCTTACTACGTTGAATTTAATGAGCAATCGGCTGTGGATCTGTATGATCAGAACAACACATTGTATTTTATGCTTACCGTTAGATTATAGAGCAATATCAGTGAAATAATATTGGTAATTCACTATTTTAAAACAGTGAGAATTACCACTTTCATAATGGAACTACTTTTTCACCGGGAAGTCGGAAAAAAATACCAAAATGACACATTTTAAGTATAAAATAAAAAGAAAATGAGTTGCTTTCGGTAGAAATCGATTTATGATTAACTTGTGTTCATAGAAAATATGTATCGTTGTTGACGTTTGAAAAGAACATAACTGGCAATTTTCTGAGGAAAAGAATTACTTGAGACTTTTTCAGAATATGAATAATTATGTTTCCGCAATTGCCCAGAAAATTTCGTAGTTGCAGTCCAATTAAAATGAAAAAAATATCGGAAGAAGTGAGAATCCACTTGGAATAAAAGCTAAATACAAGGGACATACATAAGGTATTACGAATGAAGGGTTTGGACTATTTTGGCATAAAAAAGAAGAGGAAAAATGACGTATTGTGAAGAGTGAGAGAAACGGCGGCTAGCGGAAAGAAAGTGTACTGCAAAAGGTGACACACACAGAAATGGCAGAAATTGTAATGTTATAGATAAAAGCTCTAGGCAAAAAGCATTTAATCCTTTCTGGAGAGATATGAACTGGGACCAGACGTAAGTGTACGTGATAAGTATAGTCGAGCAGGTAGAAGTTGAAAGACGAACACATATATCAAAGTAAGTAAAGTCGTAGAAATGTGTCATTGAAGTACTTCTTTGAGAAATACCTGTGTGCAAAGGTATGTTTCTTTCATCTTTTTGGCTGAATGAAAAAGAGGACTACACTTGGATCCAAATTGCAAATAGTGGTTTCCCGAAAGTTGTTCGTTAAGACACCAACGCTAACAGTAAAGTAGAAGCCAATGACCTTGCCCGCCAATGATTGCTAGACATCCCACAGATTCAGGAGATTGCTCATAACACTGATTGTAGTAACTGCAGGCATGATAGTGAAGAGGGTGAGGAAAAGTGAACATCAAATGTATCATACACATGTAAACACAGATCGAAAGGTTTTAAACCAGACATTGGCTATATACTCGTACACTTAGATATTTGTGGATCGTACATGAGATGTGTGATGATTTCAAGGACCCAGAATGGAAACCACCTCCAAAGAAATAAAGACAGTTTGATTATTGGGTAGGTAATAATCCCACAGAAGAATCCAGTATGTAAGTGATTATTCTGACCCGGACAACGATACAATGAAAAGTAGATTCAGATACCATCACATTACTGTCGAGCATCCACTTCAAAACAATACATTGAGCCAGTTTTTAGCAGCATAACGGAACCCCATAAGCATATAAATTAAAATTATTCTCTGAAGGCAAACCATGAAACTCGAAATATTCCAGCCGACAACATACCAGTGATATCTGCTGCGTGTGGCTAGCTATAACTATTGAAGAAGATGCCTATCTTATGCCATAGAACTGAAGAACAGAACGAAGAAACAAACAAATGACAAAGAACATACTCTCGGTTTGAACAAAAAGTAGACGCCAGTAGTATGTATTACAGAATAAAACTGCCCTGTCATTATTTTACAGTTTATGGCATAGTTACAAGAACTGTCGTGTGCAACGTCTATATTGATTTAGAATTAACAGTCAGTTCCTTTGCAAATTAAGTAATTTATTTCCTTGAAAGTGATGATCTTGAAGGAGTTAAAGCGTTGATATTTTTAGCAACATATCAAAATTGCAATTCGACTCTCTCAAACTAGTATATTACACTAATATATTCACTCATGGCTGCGCCACTCGTGAAATTATAAATTTATATGATCACTCGTGAATCAAAAGTCGATATTCTACTGAAACCAACAAATATCTTTTATACTTTCTATTTAATTTCATTTATGCCAAACATAAATTATTTATTATCTAACCATCAAGTTTAATAAAATACATAACACAAGATAGGTGTGCCAACAAGCATGATATTTAATTTCACAAGCGACATATTAATTCAAATTGAATAAGCGCGTGGCTCATCGTGCTTCAAACAGAGAGGATGACACTTCGTATTAAACAAATACTCGTTAGAACTCGAACAGGTTTGTTCAAATTCAATACCATGAACTACCATCTCTTTATCATTTTGGCTGACACAATTCTCTTCATTTCCTATTATGCTAGTTTCTTTTCTATATCAAACCCTTTAAGTGTACATTATCAACATTCTTAATGGCATCAAATGGTTATATGGCCTTTGAGATTGTTTGACTAGTAAATCGGTCTCTTCACCAATCAATAACATATTTCCTGGTTCTTTACTGGGCAGCGTTTTTCAACTTGTCCATTACCGTCATATTATCTATAAATAGATGTATGACGGTTGATTGTGACCAAGGTCATCCGAATTTCCAGAACACGTGTGATGGCTTGCATTTTCGTATGGATTAACGCGATCATATGCTGTATGTCTCATGTGACCAGGATCAGGTATATCGAATTTAGGTCTGTAAGTTCTCTCAAAACTAGCCTGCTGATATGGTCTTGGATTTCAAATGTCCTGACTCATAGGACTGTACCTATTTATGGTAGTTATCAATGCCCTTTCTTAGCTTTCTATCATCAAATCTATTAGCTATTGGATTCTGAGGATAATAACGCTACATAGCAGTATCTGTTACTAAATCTGTTACTGTTCTGTGCGGTTCTGCTTTAAGATTCCCTATATGCCTGAAAGTTGATGTTATTACATCCTTGATTGAGGTTCAATAAACGTTTCTGCAATTTCTCCTCCAAAATAGAACTAAACATTTCCTACTAAACATTATGTACTCATAACGGATGATCTGAGAGATGAAACTGGGTCACTAAAGAGAGTGGCCTAATTATGTGACTCTTACGTCTTTAGGTTTGCAATATAACAAACATGCAATGCACATTATTCCACTGCTGCACTGATCGCAGCCTCAAGTATGAAATGTTGAGTAAATTGGACATTGGTTTCTGTAAGTCAAATAGACTAAGTCCTGAACATATTAGTCAGTTATACAAGTCTCTAAAGCTCGGGGCCCAATCCATGTAAAAGCTTTGGTTCCCAATTTCCTGACAGCGTGGTGGAAAGATGCAACTGATTCAGTTCTATCTCTTTTCCAAGTTCCAAATTCAAATCTGTATGCTAAAATCCGCTTTCTAGGTGTGCAACTCTGGTCCAAGATTTCCTTAATATGGTCAACGTAGACCATTCTCGCTATCACTCCACCCATTCCAATTACAAACTTGCTCAAATTCAACAACATAACCGGACCGTCCTAATGCTTGGCAATCAATTGTTTTCTGGCTTCATAGTACATAGTACATAGTACATGTACCTCTCCCGTTTTTCTTGAGTTAAAAGTTTGAATTGCCAATAGCTCTGTCAGTCCTTCACTCCTGTTCATAACCTCTGCCCAATGAGTGATCTCTTCTATCATCTTAAAGGTCACAATAAATTTCTCTATGGAGTACATTCCTGTAAATGTTCTTATCATGAATATGGGCCCCAAGAGCTTCAGTACTGGGAATGTCCTTCACTGACACCCCTTAGCTCCCCAATTTGTTCCTGGTGTCTACTGCATGGAATATAAGAGCTGCCTTCACGCACCAATTTAGGCCTACTACTGGTCATAGGTTTACTTTATGCACCATCCTATTTGAGTCACCAGTCAAAAAGCTAGGCGTTGAAAACATGGTCAATAGAATCCTTAATCACACATTAATATGAGTAAGTAATGACTGATTATCCACTTTTTCTGAATGAGGTAGTTTTATTCTTTCAAATTTTCATTCGAATGTGCTATCCCAATTACAAACCTACAACCCCAATGCCAATACACATTTTGTGTCAACTTTTACGTTCATGCACAGTCTGTCATAATGTAATGCATTCAGAAAAACATAACTGGTTTAAATATACAAAGATCAACATAAATAAAGTTTACAATTCCATATAGGTATTTGTGTGAATGCATCAATAATAAACACTCCTAGATATTGAATTGCTGATTTAAGACCCTAATTTCCCATTAAACAATCGCTGTAAAATAAAAACTCAACAATAAACAATCTCCTGACTCAAAACAATATAAATCTCAAACAGTTATATTTTTCAATCTCAAATAGCTTTAAATTTCACTCTCAAACAACCCTAAATCTCAATCTCAAACAACCATTAATCTCAATTTCAAGCAACTTCACTCTCAACCACACTGCAACATTTAATCTTATTCTCATGCAACCTAAATTTTCAATCTTAATTAACCTTAAATCTCAATATCAAGCAGCTTTAAATCTCAATCTCAATCAAGCTTCTAATCTCAATCTCAAGCAGCTTTAAATCTTAATCAGTCTTTAATCTCAATCTCAAGCAGATCTAAAACGCAACATCAATCCATTTTAATCGCAATCTCAAGCAGCTTTAAATCTCAATCATAATCAGCCTTATATTGCGATATTTAGCAGCTTTAAATCTCAATCTCAAGCAACCTTAAATCTCAATCTTAATCAACATTAAATCTCAATCTCAAGCAGCTTTAAATCTCAATCTCAATCAATGTTTAACCTCAGTCTCAAGCAGCTTTAAATCTTAATCTCACTCTGCCTTGTATCTCAATCTCAATCAGTTTTAAATCTCAATCTCAAGCAGCTTTAAATCTTAATCTCAAGCAGTTTTAAATCTCAATCTTAATCAACCTTTAATCACAATCTCAAGGAACTGTAATTCTCAATCTTAATCCACCTTTGATCTCGATATCAAGCCGCTTTAAATCTCAATCTCAATCAATCTTATATCTCAAGGAACCTTAAATCTTAATTTCAAATAATTCTAAATCTTAATCAACCCTAAATCACAAGCACTCTTAAATCTCAATATCAATTAACCCTTAATCTTAATGTCAAAACATCCTAAATCTCAATCTTAGTCAATCTTAAATCTTAATCTCAAAAATGCCTAAACCTTCATCTCAATAACAATTAATTTCAATCTCAATCAATAATTTGCCTATAATAGCCTTCCAATTATTTCCGCACACAATAACTGTAATGACTATTATTATTTAGATCTATATGTACCTTTTCAATAGATACCAGGATTCTCCATTAATGTAATTGTCCAGGTTTTGAATCTAGCAACATTACAACATATGCAGAACTTTGCAGTAAATAATTAGATTGTAGATACAAGATATTCTAAGTTAACATGATAAACAATGCAAATAAGTTTAGCAAAATACATGTTTTAGTTCATGGAGAGAGTTAAATCAGCTCTACTTCACTTCATTCCTTGTATGGGAAACTAAGACACATTGTAGGCTGCATAAACATCTCATAAAAATGAAATGAAATAATTTGACACTCTGTAAATTCAGTCCGCACTACATCCCGCTTGCTAGTCGAATGATTTCTCAAAGCAGTTAGTTTCAAATTTTCAATACTTCCACGAGGAAATTTATGACATTTCAGCTGGCAAATCTCCATATAACCTAAAAACACATACCGTATAAACCATATTAAACTACGATAATACATTATTTATGTTTTCTATTTAATTTCATTTATGTCAAACATAAATTATTTATTATCTAACCATCAGGTTTCATAAAATACGTAACACAAGATAGGTGTGCCAACAAGCGGAATATTTAATCGACAGAAAAAGAACGGGAACTTTGACATAATTATAACATCATCCTTGAACTTAATACTTATAATATAATAATCAAGATATATTTGAACAAAGTATCATTTCGAAATGTATTTTGCCTCACAGTGCACGTCTTTTTGTACCAGATACAAACGGTACAATAATATACTTTTAAAGACAAAATTCACTCTATTCATAAAAACAGTGTGTTAATTTTATCAAGTTTAATGTTTTCCATGACTAACTGTACTTCTAACAGTATAATTAACTGTCATCAAACTGGACACGCCATTTTGAGGGCAGTCTATGAAACATTTTGAACAGTATTAGAAGTTTGAAATATTTAACAGATTCAACAATTTACGAAATGAAAAACACTTGGTAAGTTTCTTACCACAAATAACTAAATTTGCACAGAAAAACCATGTTACTTTGTTTACAATGACCTATGTTTTCTCAATTTGCTGTACCAGTGTCTTTATTAAATGTTTAATACTAGTTAAGATTTATTAGACGACCCTCGACATTGAAACACTTCACTGACGACAATAACGGGATTTCTCCATTCCAAAATCATGCATGGGAACTACATTCCTTTAACGGGAACTAGGACACCAAATGTCTTTAAAACATTTCACAACTCACATTTCCCTCGTGTACAGTCCACTACTTTGTTTGTATCAGATACAAACGGTACCAGAAGACAATTATTAAACAATAATTCGCATCTCGCAATGCCCTCGTGTACAGTACGTGACTTTGTTTGCACCAGATACAAACAGTACCGGAATACAATTATAAAAAACATTTCTCATCTCATATTTCCCTCGTGTACAGTATACTACTTCGTTTGTACCAGATACAATTGGTAAGAGAATACAATTATTAAACAACAGTTCACATCCCACAATCCCCTCGTTTACAGTACACGACTTCGTTTGTTCCAGATACAAGCGGTACCATAATACAATTATTAAAAACATTTCACATCTCATATTTCCCTCGTGTACAGTACACGATTTCGTTTGTACTCGATACAAACGGAACTACACTACAATTATTAAACAGCAGTTCGCGTCTCATATTTCCCTCGTGTACAGTACACGACTTCGTTTGTACCAAATACAAACGGTACCAGAAAACAATTATTAAAAACATTTAACATCTCACAATTCCCTCGTGTACAGTACACGCCTTTGTTTGTACCAGATACACACGATACCAGAATACAATAATTAAAACATTTCACATCTTACATTTCCCTCGTGTACAGTATATATCTTTGTTTATACCAGATACAAACGGTACAATAATTAATAATAACGGCAATTCATTTCGAATCTCACTTTTAGATCGGTTAAATAATACAAGCTACTAGTATATCGTACAAAATTGAAACGATACCGCCGCGTGGCTGCTCCCTTTCCCCTTCAGACGTATCCACGCAACTCGAGTTGGATTTCTGGCCTCCAGTAACAACGCCTTCATAATTGTAGATAGACATCAGAGTCGATATAATTAAAATAATTTAAACTAGACTGAAGATATCTCTATCGAAAACAAAAAAATGAAATAATGTGACACGCTGTAAATTCAGTCCGCACTACACCCCGCTTGCTAGTCGAATGATTTATCAAACCAGTTAGTTTCAAATCTTCAATACTTCCACGAGCAAATTTAGGAAATTTCAGCGGGCAAATACCGTATAACCTAAACACACATACCGTATAAAGTATAAACCATATTAAACTACGATAATAAATTTATTTATTTAGTCGATAAATAACAATAACTCGAACTATTATTCCTTTCTGAAATACTTGACGAAATGTCCATGGATTGCAAAATAAATATAACAACAACAACAACAACAACAACAACATTTATTTCAGCAATAAAGCTTCAAAAAAGCTTCTAGCCTACAATAATGAATATACAAATGTTATATACCGCTGGTTAAGATTGCTGTAATTGTTAGCAAAATTAAGAAGGAAGCAATATATTAATCGTGCGAATGTCTATAAATACTGTGAAGTGTTAGTGTTTTCATTTTAAGTGTCTCTATTACTATGGTGATATGCCTTGATTGAATAGAAGCAATAACACTTAAATAAATGTGTATGTAATTAATATTAATAATTGTGATGTTTCTCAACTATTAAGAATATTGATAACGTTATAACAACAACAACAACAACAACATTTATTTCAGCGATAAAGCTTACAAAAAAGCTTCTAGCCTACAATAGTAAATATATAAATACTTCTGGTTCAGAATACTGTAATTTATCATTTGATAAATGAGGAAGCAAACTATTTATCGTGTTGAAGTTTATTAATAGTGTGAAATCTGAAAATGTTAGTGTTACATTATTAATTGATTGAATGAAAACTTTAATATGGATATGTTTCTGATATATTAAAAATGTTAATAAGTTTTAATCAATTTAAATAATTTAAACCATTTAATAGATAATGTGAAAAAAGTACCATAATACTATACAATGTGTGTATGTAACAGATAGTATATGTATGTACAGTTGCACAATAATATGGATATGTTTCTGATATATTAAAAATGTTAATTAGTTTTAATCAATTTAAACAATTTAAACCATTTAATATAAATGACCGTGTTAATCAATCTTCTCGTGCCGTATTGTAACTGTATATTACAAAACAATACGCCGAGTAGTGTTTGTATGTTACAAAGCAGCAGTATTGTTCCAATGAGGTTTTCTGAGTATATGCATGTAAAGCTAAACCTCCTAGATATTTAGTATGGCTTATGGACGTTTATTTGTAGTACATTAATGGACAATAAAACATTTTAAAAGCCTTGATATACAGACCTTATAGAACGTTTAATTCTAATACTTCATAAAAATTCCCCAAAATCCATGAAACAATTAAGGCGGTTTTAGCTAGCATCAATGAAATGTGTTTTTGCAAACAAAACACAAATACGTGATAGAACAATGCACATGATGACCCAAGTTTTATTCATATTTGTGTTTGGTGTTTGTAACGTGTTTTTGTATTGCGCTGTGTTGTTTTGGCAATTGTGTAGCTTGCCGTAAATAGAAGACCATGTTGATGCTTATAAGAGACCTCTCCTGCTAGAGGACCATGTTGATGCTTATAAGAGACCTCTCCTGCTAGAGGACCATGTTGATGCTTATAAGAGACCTCTCCTGCTAGAGGACCATGTTGATGCTTATAAGAGACCTCTTCCTGCTAGAGGACCATGTTGATGCTTATAAGAGACCTCTCCTGCTAGAGGACCATTTTGATGCTTATAAGAGACCTCTCCTGCTAGAGGACCATGTTGATGCTTATAAGAGACCTCTCCTGCTGATGCAGCTCGAGTTTCACTACATTTATCTTTAATGGCAGTTTTTATGACTGGAAAAACACTGAGGTGAAGAAACTTAACTAAGCTACAAGATCAAATTCCTTATATGCTGCACACACTTTACAAATCGGGACCTTGAAGAAGAACGGCTGCTTTGTCACAGCAAATATGACCTTCTTGAACCGAAGACAAAGCCCTGATGTCGACTGCAATATAACACGTTCATTAGAATTTCTCGGAAGTCATAGCAATTACACCAATAGCTGCAATTATACTCACTCGACAATTTCAGTTATTGCGTATTCTACTGAAACCTTTATCTATGAGGTCATGTGGATACTAGTTAAATGCTGTTAATGAACGGTTGCTACATGAAAGGCAGGACGCATGTAATCCTCCCGTTGGTCTCATCACAACTAAGTAGAACGAACAGAGTAGAACCATTCACATAAACAACTTTGAGAGACGATGATCATTTAACGAATATTTTAAATATTAGTTGTCATATAAGACATCGTGTTTTTTGTTTCATTTCATCTACTTGTATCTAATTGCTTCAAGGATATCGCTGCCTATTAAACACTCTTTAAAAAGTCAGACATAACAGCGGTCTTGTGGGTTTTACAATATACAATCAATAAGGGCATTTGTGTTTGAAGTTAATGCGGGTGATCGTGATATTGTTGGCAAATCATGGATGAAAAGGCCACATTGGTGTCTTTAAAGTGGAACATACTGATTCCATCAAATATAAATACATCAACTCTCAGTAGTCTAACACAACGGATGTGCTGTATAAAATAGGAAACTATAAGAAAATGGAACCTCAATTAATATTTCGTCGTTAAGATGGCAATTAATAACACACGGCGGAATAAAACCTCAATTCTAGGACAATGTGCAAAATATATTGTCCTACATGCGGTGTTCGATCCATTGTTGTGAAAACCGCTAATTGAGAAGACAAGATATTTTAATTAAAGAGATACAGTAACTGTATTGTGTACATGTACAACTGATTGGTACAATGCCGTTTTACTTTACCAAAGTAACTGGACATTAGCTTTTCAATTTGGACTTTTATCATTTATTTTTAATAATGCTAAGATTTTTTTTCTGTATTTTTACTTGTAAGTAATTCACGAATATCAAAATGAAGCATTGACCGTCATTTAGATTGATGTAGTGCAGTACTGAATAGCATCAGTGATACTTAGAAATAATTCATTCTGTTATTTGCCTTGTTAACTATTTTCAATTCAGGTGAAAATGAATATTATAAACGAAGTTGTTTTTTAATACATATTTGCTATGCATGTTCTATATCCTATACTACTCATCTGTACATGTAAAATATGTAATCATCCTTTATATATCATCCTATTACGTGAACATTTCCAGAGGTCGTAAAGTTACGCCATTAACCATTCGTTACGTGCGTACGTATAGTTGGGGAGTTAACTGCGTCGCTGACACGATACTAAGTACAGTCAGAAAAAAATCCGAAAACTTACTCTAGCCGAAGAACATTCACCTGGAGATAATGTAAGATTGATTAAATATATTTTGTGCAAAATAGAGATACGCTGTGTATAGTTGTCACCATAATTTTACAATATCGGAAATATTGCAAAATTAATTAAAATAAATGCATTTACTAGCACTATAATTGATAAAGTTGCTGATAAAGCATTGTTGGCAAAAACTGACAGCAGGTTAACTGTTATAGTTGTGTTTGTTTCTAACAATAAAAATATAAATGATAATGCATGCACGTTTAAAACTTTACTGAAGATTAAGTTATTTGTTGTAACAGTATAAACAATAATAAATAACAGTTGCGTGTTCAGTTGAGGCGCTTAACACAAGATGCATGTCTGAAAAAAATAATCTAGGCGTGTCTTTGGCGGTAATCAGAAACAATAGTTTCAACACATAAACCTGCTTTTAAGATAATACTATAAAGATGGACAGACAGTACTACAGTAGAAATGCTTTCGTTTTGTTACTGGCAATGAATCACGTCATATGTCATGTAACTTGGCAGCTTTTGTGGTGTTTTGGTACGTTAATGTCAACACGTCTGCCATTCATATGTGCTCTAAACTAACGCTTTGGCATACACACATAGTAGGCACGGTAGAAACAATGGTATGTTATACGAGTAAAGGCGAATGATTCAAATATTGGTCTGAAGAGAATTCATAACTTTCAATTGTGCTCTGAACACAACTAATACATGTCAAAACTGAACGTACACTTGCGACATGTGTAAGCACATGTGAATCAAAAAATAAGGTTGATTCATTTATTCACGTTTAATTGCTGTGTAGTAACATTTATGATAACCGAATATTATAATTAAACGTAACTGTTGGATGTTTGATGTATTCAATCAAATATGGCTTACGGCTTAACATTGACGTTTAGTTGGAGATTAACACAGAAAATAACAACCCAACAAATCATTACCAAACTGTGTTCGGAATTCGAATTCTCCATAATTGCAAAGAATACATCTCTATTGAAACCAAAAACCAAACACAACACAAATGACTGTAAATGTTTCAGTCGATCAAATCAGTAAGAAATGATGATTTTTTGGGGTACTTTTTTTCAACTCGCCGGTGAAAATGTTAATGTACATAGTCATTTCAAAACCAAATGCATTCCTTAGCTTGACATTGTTTCTGTGTAGAATATTTTGTACACATATCCTGCTGCGAATAGAATGAAAAAACAAAAAAAAACAACAACATACATATCGGAGGTTAAAAATAGTATATATCCATAATATATTGAATGGCAATAGTGATCCAAGTAAACGCTCTAATACAGGTTTGGTTTTAACATATAATTTGGGAATATATATTAGAAGATAATGAAATGCGGCGTTTTCTATACATATATTACATTTAAATCGTGACATTGTTGGCGACTAGCAAATAAAGCATACTTCAGGTAATTACATTTTGCTATTATTATAATTGTATTCATTTACTTATCAACCAGGCATAGTAGAACATACGCAGTTATCAAACCGTTAAATGTACAAAATAACCATTTTCTAAAAATATAATAAGGCCATCTTCGCTTATACGTCGAATATTTGAGGCCTACTTCAATTCGTATATTATCATTAAGTACAAAAAATAAAACAAGTCATTAATGCTTCTGGTTGTTCACTTATCCGATTTTATGCCGCGTTAGTTTTTAATGTACTATTTGTTTTAAGTCAATGCATTAATTAAAACTAGTTTATTGCAAACGTGTCGTTACATTCATTTATTCAATATTAGAAGCACTACAATCTGAAAGTAAATGAAAGTAAACTTGAACGTACACTAATGAGTAACCTAATATAAGATATAGAGAATATAAAGTCATAATATCTTCTTCGCAATGAAGCTATACCGTGATTCTATACCTGGGTCCAGGCATTTCGAGAGTCGTCCATAGTATGAACCTTTTACCAACTGTTACAGGATGATTATTCAATGCTTAAAGATATAGTTTCAGTATTCTTTATTAAATATGTCTTCGAGATACATCATGTACCGGGTTTATATACTTAAAATGATATGTTAAGTTTTAATAGTAATGACTTCTGAGATTGGTTAGCAGTATAGAGAAAAATAAATGACTGGGTTCAATGCATTAGACACTTCTTATTGTATGTCATTGTGATGTTGTAAGAAATATATTAAGATTGCAAGACAACTGATTACACGTCAGATCGTTTACATCACAGCGTTTTTGGAGATTACCCGACAAGGGGCATTACTAAGCCAGTGGCACATTTATAAGTTATTAGGATAATGTTATTTATTTAATACAATCATGTGATTGGTATATTAAATTTAAGATTATATACTATAGGTAAGCAATTATTGACGATTTATGGATTTACGATTGATTCAGAGAGTCAAAATACACGGACGATTAAACGGAACATTTTTCAGTTACATGAATTATGTGATCTGCCAGAAAATGTTCACGGTAAAGAAGTTTTACAAATAATTCTACTTCCAGTTGGTCCAGACCATGTTAAAGTTAGCCATTTCTGTAAACATAATTTAGCATTATGGTTTGCGTTTACTATATGAATATTATTGAAAATGTCTCTGCATCGCATCATATTAGATGTATTGGATAATTCAAAAACGCTAACTTGATTTATACCACCATTTTAGGTGGATGATATGAGGTCAGCCTAGTTTATAGAAACGAGCACATTTTTATGCGTGAAAACAGCACTGCCAAATCGAATTCGAATCTTTATATCGTGATATTATGAGGCCAATTTCTAAACCCAAAAATACGAAAGGTAATATGCATTAGTATCATTATCGTGAAAATTTAAGATTATACGAACTTATATCAGTAATTTTTAAGTCACGAGTGGATTTTAACGAACGTGATTAAATATGAAAGAAAGATATATCACCGAGTCGTTTTCTGAAAAGCTGTTACATATGTTATTTTAATATGCGAAAGTACTTTATTGTTTTCATTATTTAATTAATCACGAATTGCAAACAATTTATGCGACTTGACCACATTTGAGTTAAACAAACGATGTGATGTTGATGATTCACATTACTTACTTTAATAACGATGTGGTGGAATATTATCGCAAAAAAGAGAGGTGTCTGCTTAACAAAATCTTATTTCGTATAGATTTATGGATTGGAAAATACATAGTATGACATTTTCATTTCCATTTTATGGCATTTTACAAAAGACATTATTATTTTAAGTATAGCCAGTTACATCATTACATAATATCAATGCTCTTGAGAATCAGTTCTTTCAAATATCTTGCAAAAACCATTTCATTGCATGCTGTGTGTTACATTTTAATCATGCAATTTTAAGTGTTGGTATTAAAGAATTAAGTTTGAAATTCTTACCACCCGGAAATCAGTCCATACGCATAAAACCGATGTTTATGATTGTACATACTCCCGTTTTTACTCATTGAGTACTGGAAAACAGAACAATCCTTCACAAAATGTAATACAACGTGTATTGTGTAACAATTCACATACGTAAATTTATTATTATAAAACGAGATTTCCGTTTCGTCGGATTCTGAAAAGAAATCGATGCAATTCTCATCACATTGTAAAGTTGCATTGTCATACACATCAAAATACTTTTCGATGACAAAAACAGCAAACAACGTTTACACATATTATATATACACACAGTGAAAACAATTGTGTGTGACTTATAGAATGTTTCTCCTTATAACAGTGCGGCTTGGTTCTGGGCACACATTCAATAACATATTCTCAAAAGAACACAGACTATTCATAAATCTGTTCTGTTCTAAAAAGGCTGTTAAATTGAATCTAGCCTGGTATTCACTAATTCTACTTATAGCATTCTCTGTTTAGAAAGATTTGTTTATGATATAATTGACCTCGGCACCAGCGTAATTGTGAACACGCAAGGATTTCTTTTATTGAATCTATTATACTTGATATTCATATTCATGTTCATGCAACTACGCCATTTAATATAATTTGCCTATTTATTATATGGTGCCGTTTTATAAATATCATATAGCATGTATAAAAACATAGATGCCAGAAAGCACAATCAAGGTATCAATACCTTTATTTCAGAACAAATTAATGTGTTGCCGTCCAAGTAAATACTTATAACATTATATAGACTGTAACACCAGAACGACGTTGTTTTTTTCTCTTTGTTTTTGGTAAATACATTAATTGTATAAATATATTGAAATTTAAAATGCGAATATGTCTTTATAACTTCAGCTTAATACATTTAATTTTTTATATTATAATTTTATTAAGTAGTTGAATTCATATTGGCCTTGTTATTGGGCTGACGATAGCTTTATAATGCTATGCAGAATCTTTCAGTTTTAATAGTACAAGTATGAAAACAAATGGTAAAATGTTCGCGTTAAAACTTTGACGTCTGCTCACTCAATTTCCAGCACTTAATATATGCTAATCGTGAAAGTCGCAAAAGGTTTATCACCACCAATAGATATGCACAGTTAGCCCGACCGCGTCGCGGCAAACCTGGTAGTGCTACATGTAGAAACTTTCAGTAACAAGGCGCAAAATATGCTTAGCGTTTTCAAACCGGCGTGCAAAAAACTGACCAAGATATCATGTCGTATAAGCCGAGCTAATCCTGAATCCCGATTGGTCAAATCTCGAATTGGCCGCGTTTTTCCATATTGGCCGTGTTTTTCGTGTATTGGCCTAGTTTTGAAATTTATTTGCGATGTTTACATTGTATCAAGCGAAAAAACAGACCAGATTCTCGTGTAATATTATAAAGTTAATTAGATAGATATATTTCTTGTAGATATATATCTTTTATTCCCCCAATACTGGAGCGCATAACATATTTACATAGGAAAATATAGGCAATACAATAACAGCAACATTTAATATAACCATGCATGATTGTTTGTACAGGTCAATAAAAAATTCAATAAGATTAGTTTTATTCATAATTACCATTAAGCATACAAATGTGTAATTATATAAATTGGCTGTGATGTAACATAATGTATGTGTTTTTGACCGAATGTATTCATGTATAAATGCAACTTACTGCTAACGTAAGAGACTAGTTTTAAACAACAAAAACTTTATTTAAGGACAGGATGTATTCAAAATACGTATTTTACAATTGTATTTGTAATATATCTGGAAAAGAAAACTGCGTTTAAGACTAAACATAGGCAGACTATCAGCTGCTAACCAAATGACCAAGTTTCACAAATCATTGTGTAGAATACTAGGGTACCATATACAAACTCAGTTATTTAGTTTTCGTTAGGCATGTAAAAAGCAGACACTCTATTCAATAACGAATCTAACCAATTTAATTCAAGGGCGGTTTGGGGATGAATTATTCTCTCTCCTGTCAGTATTGATTTTTCGATTCATTGTTTTGACAAGCGCAGGAAATTGTTTTGCATAATGAAGACGGAACATGTAACTTCGGCGACTGTGTGATACAAATCGTTCTCAATGTTAAAGTTCTTAATTAGGAGTTATTGGTTTTCATTTTTAAATATGTACATTTTAAATTTATTTCCCATTATGAACCGCTTAACTGTACACGCCAATGCATATTTGGGAGTGTTTGTATTTTACATGCAATATAATGATACCATATATTACAGGACATATAAAATATCTTTTTGCGTAACCAGGTATGAGTTGTGCATTTAAATACGTATTTTGTCGCGCAAAATTATGTTACAACAATGTTATATATACTATTAAGTGTCATGTTAGTATTTATGTGTTTCACGTTGTCTGTATTTGTGATATTATATTTGTACAAACTGTACACATTCCGAAGAGCACACCATAGCGAAGGTTTTTAGTTGTAACAAATATGTATATGGAATGGAATGTGTTCAATTTACATTCAAACTACTACAACTCAGATTGCTAATGCTGTACCGCATATATTTGAGTTCAGATATATCCTACTACATAATTTTGTTCTGGTCTTAAACAAGTCGACGGTGAATAATGCGATTTTGCGTAGAACAACCTGGAACAACTGAATTATCTGCTGATTAGGTATTTTCTTCTCAAACGTTTTTAAGTTCGTTGTCATACCTTAGCATTATAAAATTAGGTCAAGTGTTCATGTATTCAGTGGTACCATTTGAATGTTGAAACCTCATTTTCCATCACGTAATTTCATTAATGGGCTCCAGAGTAACAATTTGACAATATATTGCTTAAAAATATATCATTACTACTTAAACTAACATCAATATGTGTCAAATACTGAAGAAACACGTATATCGACAAATTGCCATATTTACTCATACTAATTTACAGTCACTTTCATCGCTTCGTTTCAATATACATACAACGATATGCAAGTCAATATATACCGCATTTCAAACAGCGGACATCATTCTAAAAATGTGCCAATAAACTATAATACAAAAGTATACCGTGTCGAAATAATTTTGTAAAAAATAACATTCCTTCGTTATCGCAGTAGTTTCACTGACTGTAAACTTCCGGTCAGGATTGTTGTTGTCCTGTCTAGCCAAGCGTGTATGTAATCGGCGATTTGATTGGCTGGTGTATACAGCAGATATGAAGCGGTAAATTTGAATTCTAAAGTACAAGGACTTGTTGCTTTCGGTTTTTAACAATAATAAACATTAATTTGAATGAAACTTCAAACAAAAATGATGCTTACAATGCAGCTATACAATTGTAAGCCAAAACAGGCGTTTTAACCGTAATATATACGATAGTGATATATTTATGATCGATCTTTCCATCATCTTTTAAAGTGTGTATGTAAGATCTTACAACACATATAGTGGCATAAATACAATTAACAAAATTAGTTAAATGACATATATTTCTCTTTAAAATGGAATAAAAGTAAAGAACAATCATTGCTTTTAAACGCAGAATACGCTCGTTTTTAATCAAAAGTTTTCTTCTGTACAAGCGGAAACTCAAATACATGTGTATACGTTGACTTGGCAGTTGGTTTAGGTTACGCAACGCTAATACACGTTGCAATAGTCGACACAATAGTACGTGTTGATTTATTTCTTATTGAAGTGTTTCCTTCGTCATTTGGGTTGTTTTTTCGGTTTAGCAGTTTAACCCTAGCAGATGAATTCGTAACAGGTTTGGAATATTAATGGCAAATACAATAATAAATAACAGTTCGCACAAAATGAGAACTTTCGTATATGCGCAACGCTATTGAAATGATTTGACATGAATTTGACATGTTCTAAAGCAAACAAAAAAAATGTTTTGCACGATGTAAATGAACAAACTTTTTTATATGTTAGTGTTTTCTTTTATATTCGTACACAATAGACACAGCGATTCTATAAATATCAATTGTATCTAAGACAAATCTCCCACCAGAGGGATAGTCTATATTGAGGGCGAAGTGACCATACGCTCGCTCGCCTGCAGGTCAGTGTAGGGTCAAACTGACTGTGCACAGTGAAAAGGCGAGATACTTGAAAAATATCATTGTCTACATACATGTATTCTTTACACCTCAACGAGATATATCTAGCGATAAATATTTTAACATATCAAGGCGCGTGCACACGTCGAACAAAACTATACTAGTTAACCAAGTTTGTTGCCGTGTATGTTCCGACTTGTCGATGCAAATATAACCCTTTATGCATCATGTTCTGCGTTGCTGGATATATTGTTTTAATTCCATTAGTTAATCATTAATTAACCGAAGAGCATATATAAAATGTTGATGTTTAAAAAACACACACATATATTAAGTAACGTATATATATAATACATTTCGTGCCACGCGAAACCCACAAAGTTCGCGAAATGCGACCAGCCGCTTTGATCGCGAAGCCCAGATCGCTCGCTCCCCGATGTCACGCAATTTCGCTAATCCTCGCGACGAAAATTCGTGGCGAATAATTTGGTCCCGCCACGAATCGTGACGAGAAAATAATTAGTAAAATGCACACCTGTACGCAATATTTTCACTTAGCGGTGAATAAATAATTCGTGTTAGAAAACTTTGCGGAAACTCATATTTGAATGTATTCTTTGAATTATATTTGCTACAAAATCATTCAAATTAAGATGTGAAATTTGTTGAAGAAGATTTAAAATATAAAAGAAATACACTTTTTATTGTATACATGAAAAAACAGCATTCAAAATAAACGTAATATTGTTCGTGTGAAATTTCGAAATGGGTATGTGATAGGGTGTGTTTGTTGTTTTTAAATATGTTCCGTTTATTATTTTCACGGCATGCTATTTATTAGATTGTTCTTAATCGGTTTCTGGGTAAAACTTCGTGTCCATTATTTAATATTTGCATCCTTTATTTATATGTTGTTTCTGTTTGAAACCCTTATTGTTGTATTACTTCAAGTACATGATAAGTCATGGATTTTGATTTGTATTTGTTTAAAATGTACATGTATAGGGCTTTTAACATGTTATATGTGTTTTGTTTATATATGAATATGACCTACATATACATGTATGTACATTTACATGTATGTCGAATATTATTACTCTTGCATTTGTTGTCCCATCTTCGTTGATAACAACATTAATGCGCACATTGACTGCAAAAGGAAGAACAATATACATTAACAAACAAACGCAATTAAATATAATGCAAACATCACAATATATACAAATATTCCACGGATTTAAAGGACACATTGTATAATGTGCGTGTATGTTAACACAATTACCAGGATCAATGTCTACAATGTGCAAACGAATATTTTTAAATATGAATAATTACATGTACTGAAAAGGAACATTAATTATTGATCGACATTAATGACATTCATTATAAATGTACGAACTGTAATACATGTATGACTTAATTAGTGCGACTTTTTATGGAAAGTTATTGGTTAGAATAATTAAGTTATATCTCAATGTATTGTGTCATAATTTAAAGACATTATAAAACCAACCAGTAATAAAAAATAATACAATACTACAATATATATTTTAATTAGTTAATAAAAGGCGTTAAATGGATGCTCGTTTTTCGTGCCTACATTATATCAACAACAACAACAACATGCATAGTTTAGTTTATTATCAAGATGAATGAAAGCGCAAATATAAGTATGTGCTAATTGACAAGAATATCTTCTAACGCATAGTTTCATTGTTTAATGCAAATTAATTAGAATCAACACAGTGTTTATTTACAAACAAAAACAGATAGTTGCAAGAGGTGTTTGCTTCCTTTAGGCTTTCACGACCCCTGCCATTTTAAACAATTAAGAACCGCTATTGCAGATCAGTCTACTGTCGCACAATATGTACCTCCGTGTCGGTAATTGACACTGATTAAGATAGTGCGGATTAGCGACACAGGAATACTTTTTGAAATTCATATTTTCTTCAACAAACACCCGCGTTATGAACGCAAATAATCGAATATTCAATGTATTACCAGTTAACCGCCTTAATAATCGAAGAACTGGTTATTCGTTGCCATCTTAAAAACAACTTATAGTTTTATGATAAAAATACTGAATAAACTATAGCTATGTACTTCTATCTTTTGTAGGCTATATGTAGCTTCATTATAATTCGGGATGTGAACTGGTATTTTAAATGACTCTTAGAAAAAACGAAGATAAATCCCAAAATACATAAACATGAAAGAAAACAATTTAGATGCCACACTCAGTTAGTTTGCTATATTGACACGTCAGTTAACACATCAATGGCCTGTATACACAACGTGTGAAAATATAGAAAGGTAGATAGTCAACACGCGTTCACCCCCATCCTTCATCGGAACCGGTTGTCTCAGAGCATATTAAGTTCTCTTTAGCAAACACCCAATTTAGAAGAGGCTACAATAACCGTTGTGATGGTTTTCGTGTGATACACATGTGTATTTACATTTATTTTGTTAACCGATGAGTAAACAATATAGATTTTATAAATACATGTTACAATGAAACCATACGTTACAAATAATTATAGACACTTACGTGTATATAACCACCTTCAATACAACTTAAGTACATGATTATTATAAAATATCGTGTCAAAATGTCGGTGATTTGCATCTTTATGATGCTTATAAAATTGAATATGCTGGTGCACGGGTGAGGATGACATATAAGTACATGTAAACAAATAATCTGAATGGATATTCTAAAAGAAAGAATGTTTGAAATAATCGCGCCCATGACGAATAAGATAATAATGCGTTTCTATAATCATCTCAAGAATCCCGTATACACATTCACATCACATTCGAAACAGTTAATTAACGAATAACTAATAAATCATTTGAATTGACATCAAATTGAAATTAAGCGAATTAGTAAAATGTGGCATATACTTTAAAAGGGTGATTATTTGTATTGAACAAAAGAACAATCAGTGATTTATAATTTTAAGTTAATTTTAATGATTATTGTTCGCATTGTAAATGTAAACTTAAACGTATATACACACTATATAAATTCATGTAAACTACTAGTATTATTTAGTATTTGAGCATTGCATGTTTGTTAAAAACAAAGTAAAAAAACAAAATATATATATATATAACGATCTGTTATGAGGAGTATAGTATGGTTTAGTATGTGAGTACTGTGTGCCGTTTGGATCTAGTCAGTACTATGGCGGATGAGTGAAATATAAGAGAAAACCAGCTAAATTACACATTTGTCTGTTTTAAATTTATTTATGTAGAAAATTCAGTTTAAACTTGTTCTCTCCTGTTTCTTGAAAGCACACAAAAGGTGTTGCATGATCAGTAAAGCCATTTAAAGTTTAATTAAGATTTGAAAGAGCAATAAAGTGACCCATCTGGAATGAAAACGTATACTTAATATTTACATCAGATAAATTGTACTTTAGATCTAGATACAAGTTTCAAGTTATTCAGCAATAAAGCCGTTTTGCAACGATGAATAAATTTCATTCGTTTCGATATACCGCTTGTAAATGCGTACTCTCAAGTTTGATTAAGATTAAAGTATGTACATCAAAAGGAATGTACTTGTATGTTCTTTTGTATTACTGATTACGCATTATTTTCTATTTTTCTGACTGTCCCTTGAATATATTTTCTAATTTTATTAGAGAAGGATTCAGAAAACGAAGAGTCTACATTATCCCGCATGTTAAAGGTAAACTGACTGTTTTCTTTTTTTTAAACAGATGGCAGAGAAAATTCATTGCGGTACCTGGAGAGATTGGCATTAACTCTGCAGATCTTTACAACATGTATAAAAGACAACAATGAAAATGACAAAAAATACATTGGCCAGCTAATACCAAACCTTTCAGTGCAGTCACTGTGGTTCACCAGAATGGGGCAAACAAATACATGGGACTTCGACAAAGTTTCAAGAAGACGTAACTTTGTACACAAGCTAAAATTAAAGAAATATTTTCAAAGCTTTACTTCGCTGAAATGCCTTCAGCTGATGGTTCTGTCTCATTCATTTGCTATTCTAGCTACATTGTCAACACTCAAAAGCAGACTTAAAGCATGTTTGTATCTAGTGATTATAGTCCAGCTGTTTGCTTGGTGAAAATCAAGTGTTACTGTAAGATATAGGACTTAAAAACATAAAACTGACTACCACAGAGGATGTCAACATAGTGTTCAACACTGTTAAACAAGCTCAAGTTTGTTCTGGAAAGCTGGCAGGAAAGAAAACATATGTACCAAGAAATAGTTTGCTACAACAGTTGATGAGAACTGGCGATGAAAACACACTTGAACACAGACTGGTTTCTAAAAAGTGTAAAGGTGCTGTACATTTTACTTTATATGAACCTACATGCGCATCATGTAAACAACAAAGTGACAATCCTATCACAACTACATAATATTGTGAAGACATGCCAGACAATACGTTATCAACATCAAAGTCTCTATTCCCTCGCTGTCGCGAAATTATGTTAAACTAGTTAACAGCTCAAAGTCATATCTGCAACGAACCTGACAAGGAAGCCAGAGGCAGGCGATGGGATAAGGAGATCAATCAAGTGTGCCTCACCCTATGGTATCGGAGTCCCCAGGCATATGATTTACTATGTAGCAGTGGAATGCTCTTTCTTCCATCCGTCAACCTGTTGCACAGATATAAGAACGATTTTGAACAAAACCCTGGTATTAATAAAAACATGTTATCCTGGATGTTTCAGGAAGCATAACGTCTAAATGTTGACCTCAGATAAGGGGTGGGGGTGATATTTTATGAAATGGCCATCCAAGATGACTTCAAAATGTCATTTTTATGGTGGAAAAAAAAGATTGTTGATGGACTTGTTAACATAGGTAGCTTTGAAGAAGACTTGTATGTACTAAATACCCATACAAATGAAATTCGTTTAGCTACACATGTTTTACAGTTTCTGTCTGTATCTTACGATGGGTTTAGATTGCCATTGCTTATTACCCTACTACAGGTGCCAATTTTCCAGAACTATACATAACAATTCGGCAAGCGATTGGGTTATTGGCAACGTATGATTTCACCATTGATTTTGTCTGTGCAAGCAATAACCGTGCATTCCAAAATATGCGTTTTGAAAGTAAAGATAAAGCAAAATCGCACAAAAACTTTAAATGTAAAAATCCATTTGGCCAAAATAAAATCACTTTAATTATGGAATTGTCGCATAACATATATAAAAAAAGAAACAAAGTAAATGCTAGCAGGGATCATGAGGTTTGTACACGTAGACTGTGTATAGGGAATACATATATCTTAAGTGGCAACACTGGTTGGATGCTTTGAACTGGGACAGGGCATATAATCAAATGCGTGTGCATCAAAAACTTACTAATAAGCACAGTTTTCTTACTCAAACTTCAAAAATGTTAAATCACCTCGCAGAGGAAGTATAAAATAGATAAAAATATGCAACACCTAATGAAAACATATCAAGGGGTGTTGTCTGATGATACTCATTTAGACTAAACAGTTGAATTACTACAGCACTCATTGCGAACTTTTCAGAGATTGTAGGCCAATTTCACACCTCAATGATCCACGCCTTGAATGTCTGAAAAGCTTCGAAATATGGCTTGAAAATAGTATAAATCTGTTCAAAGCTTGGCCTACATTTCATCTTCTGCTAAGGCCAAAATGTTCTTAAGCAATGAAACATACAGTGATCAGTATGACTGGAGGGTTTTCAGAAGTATGTCATCATTAAAGTCAATGAGAGAACCTTAGTTCCTGCTTGTTTTAAAAGTAATTTTATAGAAAACCTTTTTTTTTCAACAGATATTATGTCATGGATCTACTGCAAACCCAACTGACCACCAATATAAACATAAAATTAAGGCTACCACTCTTGGTAATAATGCTTTTTTTTAGGTAATGGTTTCTTCCTAATAAGGTTAATAAAGCCATTTAACATTTCCAAACCCGGACCATTAAATAGAAAGTGCATTAGATTATAAACAGTAATGTACATTGATTTAAATCATGTTTTATAATTAATAACATGTATATTGAATAATTACTGAAGTACACGCGTTCTTGTTTATTTGTTATTGTTTCAGTACTACATATTATGTTTAAACATCAACACATGGAATGAATGGCTTTGCCTGTTGATTCAGCACTTTATGCTACTTGTGTAGCTGCTCGTTATCCAATAAGACAAATATATGTGACAGGTTGTGATTATTGCATAGTTAATAAGAAAACAAAAGCAACACAATTTCAGAAATATTCTTCAAACTCAAATTACTGAAAATAATTAACTGTGCTAAAGTCATTTTCCATAAAATTCTTAACTTTACCTTAAATTATTTTCACCTAAGTTTCAATTTCTGTAAGGTTATATATATTAAAAAACATAACAATTGGTAAATCAAACTACAGACAAATGAATACTAAATAGTAGTTAATAATAAGTTGGCAAGTAGTGAACACTTAGCAGAATATCATGTACACATGAAAATAATGTAAGAGAAATGATATTGTTAAGGCTAAGGATAATAGTTTACTTAAGATGTTTCTCGAATATGACCCCGGGGCTCATCTGGGTTTTTTTGCCTGGCTTAAAGGCAGAAAACCAAAAATGCAAATATTTAATACACAGTTTTTATAAAGTAACAGACTGGACATATAAAAGATGTTATGTCATGACGACTTTTTCTGATATTTACACACTATTGTTATATTTTGCTAGTGTACTAATAAAGGTCAATTATTCATATATGTTCCCATGAACAAATAAAGTTGCACTTAAGTGCAAATATTATATTTAATATTCCAAGCCAAATGGAAAGATTTGTGTTCAAGCAAAAAGGTAAAATAAAAACATCTTTTCAGTATTTAATATTTTCAAGGCATTGTAAAGTAAACTACCTGCATGAAACAGCAAATCACTTTGAATGCTTAAAGAAATTAACCAGGGAACGTTGTGAATATGTGCCCAGTACACATGTTACTCCGGTGTTTGTCTTTAAAACAAATTTTGTGTGCTGCGAATTTTTGGCGCGCACATTTGCTTTTCCATAGCAGTCTTCCATTCGAAGACTCTTGACAGTAAGTCAAACATTTAATGTCTATTGCGGGGAAAACCTTGCCATTTTATTATCATCTTTCTTTTTATGCCCCCGAAGGGAATAGTAATCGCATCGTCCGTCAGTCCGTCTGTCCGTCCGTCCGTAACGCTTCTTGTGCGGAGCATAACTCCATTAGTGTTGACGGAATTCATATAATGATAGAGGACAATTACAAAAGTGCAGAGCGCAATGATCACAACTCTTTCTTCAATAATTCGGAGTTATTGCTCGTTGTTTTATTTCCTGATGTGAAGCATTAATTTTCTTGGGCGGAGTATTACTTGTTGTTGTTGTCTTCTTACTCTTGCCTTTCCCGTTACCTTTGCTAGGAACGTTGGGACGCTTTGTTTGTGGTAGGCCGGATATAGATGGCTCAGCTGGCCCGGCTGAAAGCAGGTTAGCGTTGACGACCATAACAGACTATAGAATACCTTCTCGTAGAAGTCATGTTTTTGTTCAGATTTCTAGTGCATGGTACTCCATATGCAGAGCAGAATGGGACTAGTTTATATTGTGTAAATTCCTTGCCTGTCAGATAATCAACATTTAACCTGCAATTAAGTTTAAGTTTAATGTGTGATGTTTCTTTATTTTCAGACTTGCCTGCAGCAATATCCTTCACTGGCACTTCTATTTCTGTTTTTCTTTTCTCACTTTTTCTTAATTTCTTCTCTGTGGGCTTTTGCTTCATTATATCAAGTCTGTCCTTAATGTATTTTAGTAAATGTTTGTGACACTCCATTTAGTACGTGTGTACTAACTGTAATGGATAACATCAGGTAAATCTTTTTGAAACAGTTCTGAAGAAAACATTGGCATATCGTCATCTTTTCCAGTTGAGAAAATGTACATTCAAAGACATTAATGTATGTGCTTTAAACATTTCTGTCTTCAAAAGCTGATTTAATTTTAACTTTTCAATTCAAATTCAAAAACAATTGATTGCAGTTTTCACTTATGTAGATTAGTTCTTTTCGAACATTTGCTTTCGCTGTTTCTCTTGCAGTGTCTGGTAAGTCTGATAGTCCATAGTACCATCTGCTAACATGTTCTTAATAAATCCAGTTTCAATTCTGATGCTCTTACTGTCTGTTGTATTTTCCTGGGTTGTTTGGATTTGTAATATTGTTGTTTCTATAATGATTTGTGATTTTGGCCACACATACCACCGACATACCTTACTTTTCCTTTTCCAGCCTCTGACATTGTGACCTAGGTGGTGACCATTCCTCTTGTCCGAAAGAAACACATTTTGCCTTCTCATGCACAGATAACTTCAACATTTCAAATATTTGAGACAAACTGCATACGTTATGTTTATACACTTTTTATAGTAAATAATTTTCTCACATTTGCTATGTATGTATCGCCAGCTATGTACTGATGATTAGCGCTAAAAATCGAACTTCATTCATTTGGCGTGATTGGCGCGAAGTGGACGTGTTTTTTAACTGAGCAATAACTTTATGGATTGTAAGTGATATTTGGATAAAATGTGAATTTTGTTGTTGTTGAAAGTTACCTTTTTTTATTATTATGATCTACAGATTAAGTATGAATTGTACTAACTATGAGCAAAAAGCGAAAAGATAGGAATAGCAGTGTTAGTGATAGTGACAAAACAGAGAGACCCGTCCGAGGAGCTGAATTCAAACGTTTCAGTAAGTGAAATATTAGGGCGAGCTAGCGCTGTTTTATATCCAGATGCAATCGGCTCATTACAGAGTGAAAATGCCAATGAAGTATTTAATAAGTCTTGTGTAGATCGATCGAATTGGAACCCTGTAAAGATGGCGGAAAGCGGCTACGAACCCACAATCAAGGACGTGATGGACTATATGAAAACCATGCACAAGAGGTTAGTGGTTATAGAGAACAAATTAAATGCAATCGATTCATTAGAGAAGAAATTGTCTGATTTTGATAATGATATGAAGAAATTATGGGTAGCACTAGAAGATCTAATAAAACGTACGGACGAACGCGTGTCCGCGCTTGAGGATAAGGTGGAGCCAGTTGATGTGTGGGCTACGATAGTGGCGGACAGGCTAGCCTTGTTAGAAAGCAGCGCGATGAGCTTCGGGATGACGTTGCATATCTGAAATCGCAATCTGTACGGAACAATTGACCAATATCCAGGAAGACAACCCAACAGGCATCGAGCTCCCTGACGTCACAGAGCGGAAGCTCCGAAAACACATCTGGGAGACCCTCAAGATCGCCAAGGAAACTGCCGATTCCATACGATTTGAGCGCGTGCACCGGTCCCCAGTACATCCGGTTTAAGGCAAGGTGCGTAATATAATCGCAAAATTTACATTTTTTAAGGACAGTGAATTGGTGAGAAGACAATGAAAGCATTTGTCAGGTACGAGCTACCAAATGCACGAACAGCTGCCACCGGAAGTGCTTGAAAAGCGACGCAAACTTGTCCCCCGCATGAAGAAGGCCAGAAAGGAGGGCAAGCGGTCATGGATCGTTTACGATACCCTGTATGTAGATGGCCTGCCGGTACGATCCTAGGAACACGACGAGGGTGAAATTGCCGTACTTTCATGGAATGTTCACGGCCTCACTAGAGACAAAAAAGAATATATTGACTTTGTAAATATCTTTAAAAAAATATGACATTTGATTTCTTTATTAATCTTTGTGTGACTCCAAAAGTAATATTAATTTGAATGGATATATATCACATAACTTTTATCGGAAATTTCAACACAGAAATGTTAAACGCAATGGCGGTGGAATTGATTTATTTTACAAAGAGCATTTAAGTTACGGAATTAAAATAAGAAAAAATCATTACGATACTATAATTTGGCAAAAACTTGGCCGTTCTTTTTTTCATACTCCAGAAGATATATATTTATGTTAATCATACATTCGGGGTGAGGATTCACCTATATACAACACTTTCAATGTTGACTTGTTTGATATTTTAGAACATGATTTATGTCTATATGATACTCTTGGTTGTGTGTTTATATGTGGAGATTTAACAGCAGAGTTGGTGACAAGAAAGAATATATTGTTTGTGACAAATTTAATGGCTGTATTGATAATCCAGATTATAACTCAGACTGTACACCTGACAGGGCCTCAATAGATAGGTCACACAACAGTCAAGTGGTAACATTGTTAGATGTCTGCACAGGCGCATGTTATCGTATTGTAAACGGTCGCATCGGTAATACTAATCAGTACACTTTTTGTCAAATAACGGCTGTTCTGTGATTGATCATTTGTTAATGCTAGGTTCCCACTATCGTGCGATCCGTCACGAACGCCGCGATTGACCACTCGTAGCTGATCGTGGTATTTCTCTGAGATTTCAGGCTTGGATATGATGTGATGCGAGTCCATACGTTTTGATACGACGTTTTGCGCTCTGTTGCAATCTGGTCACGATTTGTCAATTACAGGTTTCTCGATCTGTCACGTTCTGATCTCCAGTTTAGATACGATTGCATACGTTCCGTTGGGATTGTTTCGGTCGAGTCCACGATTGGGTCTCGATCTGACACGATCATCACGATCGGGTTCCCCGAATTAGGACGTTCTAGTACGTACATATCAGTTCCGATACGCTTCTGTGCGCACGAGTAATGCTCTCCGTTACGATAGGATACAATTGTGTTCGCGATGTCTTTCACGATCGTGATCGATGGAGATCACGATTGAAGCTACGACTGGACCCGAATGATATAAATACAGCCCGACTGACTATTGACTTCATTGTTTCTTGAGATCGCAACGCATCTTAATAGAGTGAGGTGTTTTTTCTTGTCTTCGATCGATCCCGATTACCATGATTTGGATGCACGATTAGATACGATTTTTCGCGCTTATTTACGATGCAATAAAATCTGATACGATGATCCCGATGGACAATTGATCGCAGTTGATCTTGTTAATCGTAGATAATTTTTGAAACCGTTCAAAATTGTTCTACGATTAACGCTATTGCCACGACTGACCTCAAGATCTGTTAAGATCTAATAAGATCTAATACGATCACCACGATTGGTCCACTATTAAGACCACGACTTCAATCGTGACGCGATTCGCGATAGTGGGAACCTAGCATAACAAAGGAATGCAGTTGTTCGATGATACAGCAATTTAATATAGAAACTTTTAATGAGTGGAGTGACCCTGCGCCTTGTGTTTTTCATTGCTGTGCAATAACAATCTTTCAACTGAATCAAACCATTCAGAGATTAAATATAAATGGAGTGACTCTTTACATGAGCAATGTCGCTCGGGGATTATTCGAAATGTTGGACAAGTTTTCAAATACCATCCGTGATGTGGCGGATCCATTATTTGCGAAAGATTGTTATTACTCAAATGATGTTTATTTTGAAGATTATACTAAAACGGATAAAAATTGGTTCGGTCATGATTGTATTGTTGCTCGAAATCTGTATTTACAGGCGCTTAGGTTGTTCAATATGGAGAAGTCTGATACAAACCGGTCTACGTTGTGCGATTCAAAAAGGCATCATAAAATTATTGTTAGAAGGAAGAAAAATACTAATTATAAAAAACGAATGACCGATATTGCTAATTTGCGTAAAAGCGAGAGAATTTTGGAAACGTTTTAAATCAAAATCATCCAAAACTTTCACTAATGTTACTCTTCAGGAATTTCAAAATTATTTTGAAAATATAAGTACAAATATTTCGAGTGGTAATAATTATGACGCTGAATATTTAATAATGGTAATGATTTTAATAAACCAAACAGTGTTTTTCTTGAACTTGATGACCCAATTACAGTTGAAGAAATTATTAGTGCTATAAAGTCACTGAAGCGGCGCAAAGCATACGGTAGTGATACTATTTTTAATGAATATCTTATTGAGAGTGTATATATATTGTCATTGCATATATGTGACTTATTTAACTGTATATTGAACTCGGGTTATTATCCCGAACAATGGACTGAGGGTATAGTTGTTCCGTTACATAAAAAAGTTCAAAAGAAGATGTTAATAACTATAGGGGAATTACTTTAGTTAGTTGCTTATCTAAACTTTTTACAACCGTTTTAAATAATCGCATTGCTAATTTTTTTATGAAAATTTCGGACGCCCAATTCGGATTTCGAAAAGGGCGCTCCACGACCGATGCTATATTTATTCTGTACTCCCTAGTTCAAAATTATTTATTCGAAAATAAAACAAAGTTACGTACATCTGAAAATAGAATTATTAAATCTGTATATAACTTCTGATTATAACAACGGCTGTCGTAGCTGGATATTTAATGTCAGAAAAATGTTAGATGACTATGGTATCAGTTATGTATTTGACAATGTTACAAATATTAATGTTAAAATATTTATTGAAAAATTAAAAACAGAGAGTTTACGACTATTTTATCCAGGATTGGAACCGAATATTAATTAATAGCACAATGTTAGATGTATATAGAACTTACAAAATCAATTTTGAATACGAATCTTACTTAGATATAATACCAAAAAGCTTGAGATTCCATTTTACTAGATTAAGACTGTCTGCTCATCCATTGCATATTCAAACCGGTCGCTATGCTAGACATAACATTGACAGAAATCAAAGGTATTGTTTGTGTTGCAATTCGAACGACATCGAAGACGAATTTCATGTTGTTCATATATGTCCTAGATTTGCAAAGATAAGAAAAAGTATATTAACACATGCTATTATATTAGGCCGTCTATGCATAAATATTTAAGTTTATTGCAATCAATTAATAGAACGGAATTAATAAAATTGTGTCTTTTTGTAAAATAATCATTACAAGAACGCTCATTGATTCTGAATGTAAGAAGATAATATATAATGTTCATCCTTTTTTTGTTTGATGTTATTTTTAGAATTTGTGCTCATGCCACTTAAGATATGATTTATTTGTATATGTGTAAATAGTTTTTTGCGCCTTTCACGTTGACATTCTGAACTGTTATCATTAGGTGTTGTTGACGATGTACTTTGTACAAGTCGAAATAAAGTGTCTGTCTGTCTGTCATTTGGCATTGTTTTTCGTTTTTTATGGATAAATTGAGTAAATCACATATTCTTTTTAATTCCTCATGACCAAATCGTTTACGTCGTTCTTGGTCACAATGGTCACATAATTGATTGATTTTCTTTGGCATGTCTGTTATGGGATTTACACATTTATTTAAAGTTGTCAGCTAATCAACATCAATATATCAGCTGTATGCTCAGGATTAAAGAAATTGTGTTCAATGGAATCCGTTCATCCAAGTCAAAATCTGAATCAAAGTCATTTCCAGGGCTATCAGATTTTGTTGCCGATTGATGATTTGACCGATTAGAACAGCAGCTACAGTCACCTAAAACTTAATTGCTCTCTTTTAGATAAAACTGGGAATCAACGCATTTTGGTTTTAAACATAAACCGTTTCTATAGTCCAATAATGATAATCTGTTGGAGGATTAGGTCTTCAAATAGCAACTGATAATTGCCCCGATTGAAAAATTCACTTACAGTGAACAGTAACGGTTTCTATAGTCACTCCCTGCGCCTTATCAATGGTCATGCCATATCCCAAAACCAGTGGACACGCTCTCAACAATACACTTTTGGGTAAATACATGTCGCCTTACTTCATGTGTTTGTTATAACGCATGGAAGTAAACACTTATTGTATCTTCTTGTCAAGTTTTTACAACTTCTTTCAGTCTAATAACTAGTTTTGTACTTAGGTTAGCAAGATGAAATCCAATCACTAGTTTTGTACTTAGGTTAACACGACAAATAACAGGGCAGTTCACTTCGATTCAAAATAATTCGGCGCCGTAATCTTGAGAAAATGTTTACGCCATTGTTTTTGATGGCCTTGTAGATTTTCCCTTCCTCTTCTAGGTTCTCAAGACATTGATTATTAAACATGGTGGCATCAATATTGTAAGTGCAACAACGATAAGTATATGTATGCCGTAGTCAAAATAGTGAATTTACATTGTTGGTTCTTCAATGGATTCATTAGAATAGGTGCATGTCTTTAAGTAGTTAAGAATTATTTAAATTAAACGACGTGTTTTGTAGTAGATTGGAAAAAGATTGTCACTATGGAAATGTTCTTTGACGGATAATTATTAACTTTATTTAATATATTTCATTCTTAATTGAAACCACCTGTTTTTAAATACAATAATATTATGTTTGAAAGAAGTGGTAAAAGTCTTTAATTCAAATGAGTAGCCAAGCTTTTAATAATATTAACATGTGGATGATCAAACATTTAGTGTAGACGATGAAATATCCTATAAAAGAAGCCGATAAATGAATCGGAATATAAATGTGCCGTATTTCATAATGTGTAGGAAGATCGAAGTATAGCGTAAGCTTATGTTGAAACAATTCATATGCTAATAATTTTTACTATAATATTTCCGCTTTTTGTAAATAATTATTGCATGGCGTATAAAAATCATATTGATGAAATAGGGAGCTGCTAGGCAACTAAGAAGCTTCACAATTTCTTATGAAGTGATCATCTGATTATATGTTATTGTTTTTGTTTACGAAATTAATCACACCTGTCATCAAACACTTCTTGTTTGTTCAGAATTAACATTTACATGGCTATTGATTACGTGCAAAGATAGCAAGTAAAGCGTTCGTTGCGTATACTATTGAAACCTGGGTATCTTGAAACCAATCTTAGCTGCGCAATTTCAAGATACCGTTAATTAAAAATAATTAAGAAAGGATCACTGTATTGATTTAATTAAGATAATCACGTGTTTATGCGGTGAAACGTAATATACTAACCCAGGAAAACTCATAATATAAATTGCTGTATATCAGTGTATGATAATTAAAAAAGGCAAAATATTTTAATCACTTTGAAATGACATACAGTTAACTTTTAAAACGGCAACAATGTGTATTTCCATTTAGTCAAAATATTTGGCGATTTCTTTTCAGCATGTGTTCAAACAGACATTCCATTGTCAGTTCATGATTACCATTATAATTAGTTCTTTGGCAGAATGTATCTATTGAGATTGAGTATTGTATCCTTAATAATCTAGGCACATTGTGCATAATAAAATATAATCGTTTCGCGTTTAGATGTCATTGTTTCGCAACCTATTTTATAACCGTTTTAACGTCATAATATGGCAATGCATATATCTTCTAATTTCTGTTTTATTCTAAAATGAGTGTTTTTAAATGTGTTTTATTAGGAGTAGTTGTTTTATTACTACTTTATCCGAAAACACGTTCCCCCATCTAAGACGTTGTTTATGCCTTGACCTGTTTTGCTCAATGCTAATTACTCTTGTTATGAATACTCGTGTAGATTAAAACATACAAAAAGTTGATCACGCTATATAACGCATTGAACTGCATTTATTCCGTGTATTTCGTTGCCCAAACAATAATGATGCATTAAAGAACAGTATTTATTGTTTAAACGATGCTCACCTTATTGTATTTGCGAAAGTTAAAACGAACCATAATTCATCACACTGCTGCTAGAAGATTAAAAACCGGTTTTTGATCTGCGGAATTAATACCACGCATAAGAAATAAAACGTGTGTTTATTAATTGACAAATAACATCAACACTTTATACATTTGGTCAGACATACCATAAATACATGTTCAGAGGTTGCAAAATAAACATCAAATACTAGGTTCCAATAATCTTATATACGTTCAGTGGATATTGATATGTTATACAAAAGCAGAATTGATCGGTTTGTTATAGTTTGCAAAAATAATGTTAAACCTCCTTAATATTTGTCTGTAATTTAAACTTAATAAATTATATAATAAACAAAGGTAATAAAGAAAATATTCAACAGTTGCAATATAATACTAAATACAATTGTATAACTTACAACATATGCATTTAATTGTCAATGACGTGTTCTTCAATAGATTCATTACAATTATTAAACACGTTCTGTTGCGTTTTCGTTAAAAGGTTACTGTTTTACGATATTGCATCGTTTTGATATATATCCATACATCTCACAGAGACCACCATCAGTTTGTTGGCAGTTACTGGATAGTTCCGTGCTTGCTGTCTGGTGTGTATGTTACCTATTTAACACAGTCTGACATAAAAATTGTTCTGTTGAATTCGCCGTATCAATAAGATTTGTGGCTCTTGTATTTGATTTGTTTGTTTGTTTGGATTTTTCGCCGTTTTTAACAGAATTTCAGTTATATCACGGCGGTCAGTTAACCTACTCACACTTTTTCTGGTCTATCTAAGCGGTTTTCCAGTACTAAGTGCACATACCTCTGCCAGTAACTGACAACTGCCCTACTTGAGACAGAGGTAGGGGGAGAATGTCTTGTATTTGAAGAAAATTTATTAACGCTGTCATTACTGATATGCATATTATATTTCATGGTGATATTGATGGCGATTTACGTTTGAAACGAGAGTGGAACATCGACTAAACTAATTCTACCAAATGTAAGTGCATAAAGTCTTCAAAAGTGTTGACATAGCTGATTCACAGTGTTTAATGTGCAACAATTAGAACACACGAATTCTTCTTCGTTTAGAATGCAAATATAATTTTTAGGCGCAGTACGGAATTTAACCTTAATTCAAGGACGTTGTTTTAACGAATTATACTCCTGCCCTTTTGAGACAAGCGCTATTTGGCACGTTGCACAATATGCTTTACAAAACACGACAAAACACGAGATGGTTAGTTTCTTCGTGTTGAAAATGCAGATATGTATTATTAATCGAGCAACACCTCGTATTTGTTTGGCTTTGTTGCAGTATTTGACAACATAAGCAATACATTGAATTATTATAATCACTAAATGCTGGACTTGCCTTACCAACTGTTATGAATGTTCTCTTTACATGCAATTTCATCATGCAAAGACAAAGCAAATGTACATGTAATTAACATAATCGTATTTATTCAACGACAAACACCAAGAACGATTAACTATCAAATTAATTTTATTACAAGTTTGGCATTTTAATGTCAAGGCTGGAACCAAATTGATGTAAAAGTCTTGGAGATAGATTCCCCCCGAGGCTGGCGGGAAGTTCTAAATGAATTCTTTCCCCCGTGACCGGCGGGAAGTGTGTTAATATAAATTATGCCGCCAAACAATACAATTGGTTCCAAAGCTCTGGTACAGTCAAACACGCAGGATCCCGTCTCCGGCGGCCTGTCTCTGTAGACCATCTGACCAATGCTGCTGTTAAAGCGGCGCAATCCCAGCCCTGACGTTGTATGGTTGGTAACGGAGTCCGTAGAACTCCAAAGGACTAAAACATAACACAAATCTGGCAAGTATCTTGTTAAAAACGATCCTTTAGGGGGAGGGGGGGAATCTTAGAATTGCGTACAATCTCGACTTACTCGGAATCGCAACCGAGTAGAAGAACGATTCTGACCGTTCGATGAGTTTTAATACTAGTGGACGAGTCCAAGAGTAGACTGGGTAGAATGGGTGCTGCCATGACTTTGCAGACAAATGGGGATTTGGCTGTCTATTGGAGATTTACAAAGCCAGTTTTTGAGTTAATTAAGACAGTTTATTCTTAAGCGAATAAACATTAATTATATATAATCAATTAACGTATACATTTCTAGAGGTCGTAAAGAAACGTCATTAATCATTCTTTACATGCGTACCTACATACGCGGTGTACATTACATTGCCGACACGATAATGAAAACTGTCAGAAAAATTCCGAAACATATGTTCGTACAATGTTTCAGCTAAAGAACATGGAATTAGAAAAACAATGATCGGCAAGATTGGTTTAAGATATATTTGTTTGAAACAGTGATACGGTGTGTACATGTGTTACATTCATATGCCTTTACACCTGCTTGAAGGTTATACATATGTGCGTTAAAAATTCATCCTCATTGTCCTATGTTCTTTTCACAACCGGAGAAAACAACACTACAATGTAGTAAAGACATTTGGCACGTTATTTTTGAGTATTGTGTTGTTGTTGTTTTTTTATTTTATAATATGCATATGTCCACGAATTATAAGGTGCACATTTGGCTTTCAATAAATATGCAATGTACAAACACTACAGTTTATATAATGTTTTTGTTTTAATATTCAGAACAGAAGGGGTGCGTTTGTGTTTGTGAAAAAAGCATGGTGAAGTAACGTATTGTGAATCCCTTCATGCGCAGTAGTGCGTCCATTGTGAAAAATTGGAAATAACACCAATACATGCAGAACGTTATTTAGTGTTTCACTGTTATTTCAACATGTTTTAAATCTAAATATTTATTTGAATAGAAGAAATGAAAATAAAATAAAAATACTCTCAATTTCGAGACAGCCTCGTTATACATCCATCTCTGTGCTCAATAATGTATCACTTTATGTATAACAATACAAATATAACATAAGAGTATTATGTTTTTCATTAGGTCATTAGTTGTGGTTTTTTTATCGGATGTATTCATTTACCAGTTCAGTATGCCCTTTCGTGACAGCGGAGTTTTAACCAAATAAGATAAATTTAAATTATGCATTTTACAAATTAATCATATTATATTTAAACATCTGCAGTGAGGCCAAGCATAGGCAAAATATCATCGACTGACCTTATAACAAAGATTCCTAAATCATTATGGACAATTTGTTAAATTCTCTTGTAATATACGAAATCAATTATTTTGTCTTCGTTATGTATGCCAATAGCAGACATTTCATTCAATAAGTAATCTAAGCTTAATTTTGTATTGTCAAATGTAGAAGAGGTGCTAACGTTTATTTCTGGAATTGTGTGGTGCAAAAGCGTTTTAATTGTTCTTAATGAAGGAACGGACTGGGCTACATTTTAAATGTGTACATTGTAAATCTGTTGCTAATTATAAAATGCGTACTTGTACACGCACACTAATATTAAGGATTGTTTGTATTACACATGCTCTAGAATAATACGTGTATTATCATAATAAAAATGACCTAATACAAGATTATGTTTGTGTAAACATATATTTGTTGTACATTTTGTTATGCTCTTAATTGCCAAAACTGTTACAACTATGTCAACGTATACATGTAGGTGTCATGTAGCTTTAGTTGTCATTGAGGCTGTATTAAAGTTATTATTTTTGTGCATAGCAAAACATGCCCTAGGTGCACACAAGTGAAAATTTCTAGTTGTAAAAAACGGAACAAGCGACTCTATTACAACAACAACAACAACAACAACATTTATTCAGCAATAAAGCTTATACAAGCTCATAGCCTACATAATATGAATAAGTATAAATATTTACAAGTAATGGCAGAAGTGGAACGTATAATTGTCTAATAAAATGGTTAAACACAATTATATTTTTATTGACAAGAAGTAAAGAGAATAAATCTATAATTGGAGAGAAACAAACATTATTGCTCATATATTATTTAAATACGAATAGGAGGAAGTATTTAATGATAAAAAAATCAAACATGTTTGCGTGAAATAAAAATCAGTAGTTCCGTAGTTTATGACTAGGATACTTAAAATTTTACTGGTAAACGATGTTTTAATTACGTTCTAATTGGCGTCTTAAATTAGTTGCTTCATAAATGAACTTCGCTACACTTATTATTTCATTTTTATTTTCGCTGGACATTAATCTTTTGAACTTGGAAATTGTTGGCCACCTGCAAAAATGTTGTTTTAGGAGTTTTTTCTAATGTATGTATATATTGGACAGACTAACAAGAAATGATACTCATTTTCTATTGCATTCATGTTGCAAAATTTACACTTACGATTTTCTCTGTCAATATTATGATATCGTCCTCTTTCTATTTCTAGATTATGTAATAACAACCGGAGCCTACTTAAGGCGATTTTATATTTTGTTTCATTTACATTGTCTAAATACGTTTCTAGTGTTAAGTTTTGTTTAAATAAGCAATAAGAAGATAGGCGTGGATAATTGTTTACCTCGCTATGCCAGGTTTGTGTATAACTGTGTAGTATTCTTTGTTTGCATTGTATTAAAGGCGCTTCGGTTATGTTTTGGTTAATCCATAGGTCAGACATGCCAATGTTTTCGAGAATGGTTTTCACGTGACAAGCCCAGTTTTGATTGTTATATGTATGACCGTTATTCGCATCGTTTTTTAGCATGTTATATATTATTTTAATTACGCTGTTTTCATTTGACGAAATCAGTTTAAACCAATATTTAATAATATTTATTTTCTGTATTTCTTTGAATGGCATTCGTCCTAATTCTCCATCTATTAGTATGTAATTAGATTTTAATTTGAACTACCACAACTCCAAAGAAAAAAATGTCTAGCATATATTTTTTTGCGTTACACTTGGTATCGCGTGGTATTTACTACTCCACAATGTATCGGCTCCGTGGTCTAGCAGTTTATAATTGTCTCTAGCAATTTCCGCTTCGTCTATTTCTTCAATATGATCAATAATTATTACACGAAGTAGGTCAACGCTATACAACAAATGGAGCTGTCAGACAACCAGAACGCTGTCCACTCTGTCTACTTATCAACATACTATCTGCTGATCTTTTTTTTAAATACAATCTGCTAGATACTCATTTTATCAAATATGTATTGTTATTTTTGGTGTCCAATCGTTACATGGTTAGTACTCATATTGTGTGCGTAAAAAGAACAAAATCACTTTTATAACGTATAGTAATGAAACATGAAAATCTTGAATTCAATCTTAGATGCGCATTTTCTATAAACCATTAATATAGAAAAGAAAGGCACAATGCATTGATTTAATTTAGATAAATCACGTTTTATAACGTCGCTGTTCTTGCATATATATTATTTTCCAAAATCTGACTCAAATCCAAACATAAATTACGGAACTAGACAGATGGCAGTTTAGACATTATGAAAGGTTATAGGCAATTCTATGAAATGTTTTGTTTGCATTTGTTTTATCAAGATAATCATTAGCAATTTGGCAGCAGTTTATGAAACACGCGCTAAATTGTCTGTTCATAATTACTGTTATTATTAGTTCGTAGGCTGTTTGTTTTTCATATTTGCATCGTTTATAAGTGACTACAGTGTGAGTTCGCAACGTTTCGCAATATTCTTGTTTCGCAACGTATTTATTACAGTTTGAGGATCATTTTATGGCAATGCATGCGTCGTCTGTATTATTTTAGTTTACCCAGTAATACTATTGTATTATTTCAGATGCCATGAACATGATAACGAACAAATTTATTATAGTGATTGCACTTCCTGCCGCGTTTAGTTATTTGATTTTGATCTAAAAGGTTTCGTATTAAGAAGATTTGTTTTAAAACATCTTTATCCGAAAACAGGTTCGCCATACCTAAGACGTTGTCTATGTCTGTAAATGTTTTCTAAATGCTAATAATTCAGTATGATGGTAGTGCTGCATTCGTTGTGTGTATGCCGTTACTAAACAATAATTATCACATTATGGAACGTTAATTATTATTTTTTGTATTTGTTACTGTTAAAATGTATCATAACTTATCATGATGCTGGTATAATATTTGGGTTACATATTATAATGGTTAATAAAAACCTGTTTTGGATCTGGGGGATTAACACACCGCATCGGAAAGACATATTTATTCACCGATAAATAACTACGATAACACCTTATATGTTCGGTTCAGATATATCCCTATGACATTTTCAGAGGTTGCATAATAATTATATATTACTCGACCCCACCAATCTCCTCGTGCCGTATATTTGATGTTTATTGTAATACAATGCACCAATTGGTAAGCATTATGGTATAAAACGGCAGGTTGATCGGTGTGTTATAGAAAATAAAGTTAAACCTCCATGATATGTATTGGTAATTAAAACTGTATTTATTATGTAATCAACCAGGGTAGTAAAGTATAGTTTCATCAGTTTTAAAGGGACTTGTTCACAGATGATTCTTGTTTTTGAAAAAAATATCATTTACTGCTTTAACTGCAATATCTACAGCATCTGGAATAATCTAAAACAAATATTATATAAATAAAAAATATGTAAATAAAACAAATTGCCTTCGCATGGAATCAAACCCGGGACCTTTGAGATCAAAATCGTATCCACTCGGTCATTCGGACTTACATTTGGTTGTGTATTTTTAACGCTTTGTAAGAGATTTCCAAAATACCTATGAAAAGCGTTACATACGCTTTATCATTTTATCCATTTCGATTTTTGATAATCCATAAAGGAAACGATATTTCTAATGTATGTCTTAATTTTAAGTGTTATTTCGCTTGTTTTTATATAATTATTTTCGGAATCTATGACAAAAGTTTTGTAAATTGTCAATTTGTCAATCTGGGACAGGTCCCTATAAACCTAACACTAAATAAAATTACTCCTAAACAATATGCCTGGGTATGCACGGATAATCGCGAAGAACAACAATATTAATTAAAATTAATTAATTAACTTCGAAAGCAAAATACAATAGAACAATACACATTATGTCTTAAAGACAGTTTTAAAGACTGCGGATATTCTAAAGTAAAATACTTCAACTATGCAATAAGCGTAATATTCACTATATACTGTACACGTTTTACCAACCGGGATCTCGAAGTAGGTGGCTGCTTTGTCATACACGGTAAGACCTGAACTGGAAACAAAGCCTAGAATTCGACTACAATGTAGATGATGAAATTTGAATATCCAGTAGGCCAGCGCATTTCCTTCAATAGATGGTACTGTAGTTATATTCCCTCGGTGGTACAGTTAACGTGTCTTCTAATGAAACTATTGAAAGTGTAGCTATGTTGAAACGAGTTAAATGTGATGATTGCAATTGTAATTATCCACTTCAGTAGATAATATAACGTAACTTCAAGGAGTATTTGTTAATTTGTTTATTAGTTGTACTTCCATCATAACGCATTGTAGCTATGTTGATACGGGTTAAATGAAATGATTGTAATTACAATTATCCACTTCAATACGTAATATAACGTAAATTCAAAGAGAACGTGTTAATTTGTTTATTAATTGTCCATCCATCATAACGCCTTGTGTGATAAGGCTACTCAACATGTCACGTCGGGTAAATGAAGGCGAGATGCTAACTTATTTTCCTATGGTGGCATATTTCTGCATAAGGTAACCAGTTACTTTTTGTTAACAGTTGAAAGCTTTTCGTGAAAATATACACAGTTTTTATTGATTTTTTTCCCACGCCACATACAGTATGTTAATTGAAGAAACTTACGTTAGTGCCTTGCAGTGCAAACGATTACTATTTAAAGATAATATTTTTTCATGAAACACATAATAATTTCTTGAAAGCATGGCGCTTTTCTTAAAAAAATAAATCTTCCCGGAGAGTTTAACTTTTCATGCATATCTTAATATTTCGCGACAAATAACAATATTCCGTGAAGAAAATCAGATTATTTAGTAGTGTGCACTAATTTGACTTAATTTCTTCAACACTAGATAACATTGTCACGAAAACAATAAAACACTTTTCGTAAAAACGTGTTAAACTTTAAGGGACGTTATCTGGTTTTCTTATGCAGAAGTATGTCAGAATAATTGCCCACAATTTTGCGCTACATTGCAATTTTACTTCTTAACTAGAATTACTAGACATTAGCTTTTAATTTAGACAATTATATTGCTAGTTGTAAAATACATTTCATTATGAAATCAAATTAATGCTTATACGACTTTGTATTGTAACTCGTAAGTAAGTCACACATATCTAAATGACACAGTGGACGTCATTTAATTTGCTTTGGTGTAGTATAACATTAGTGAATAAGTTCCGGCACTTGCTCAAGGGCGCATTCAGCTATTTGTAATGCCTGTGCTAGGAATAGCATAGCCATTTTGAAACAAACAGATATTTTAGATGCACGATATATCTCCAACACAAGACACAGCATTACATGTAAATATACATAATCATCAGTTATATATCATCCAAAAACATGAACAGAGGTTGTAAAGTAACGTTGTTAATCATTCTTTACATGCGTACCTACAAACGCGGTGTTAATTGCATCTCTGACACGATAATGAACACTGTCTGAAAAATTCCGAAACGTATGTTCGTACAAGCAGAAGAATGCAGAATTAGACCAAAGATTATGTAAGATTGGTTTAAGATATATTTGTGTGAAATAGTGATACGATGTACCGTTGTATTGAATTAATACGCCATATGCACCCGCTTGTAAGTTATACAGTTGTGCATTGAAAATTATAAAACAATGCGGTTGTATATTTCATACAGGCGGTATGTTTGTTGAGTAATTTACAAGTAGTGTGGCTGTGTTATGTCTCGTAATGCACTTTTATTAATTTATGTACAGTATAAGGCATTCAGAAGACAAAGTAAATGGCTCAGGTGTGTTGCACTTTACAAACTGTAACTATTTTGGTTCGGCTATGGTCATCAATAAATCATCTTCTTTTGAATTACCTTATCTTAAATTGTTTAACTGGTCACCAATAAGCCGATCTACATATTCGCATTTCCATATTTTCCTGTTTAACCACGGGGAACACCACGTTGCAGGATGATATGAAATATGATGGTTCTTATTGAACCATTGTAACACATGACCGCGAATTACAAGGTGCACACTAAGCTGTGAATACATATACAAAGCACAAACACTCCAATTAAAGGTCCATTCAATATTGAATGTCATTGGTGATTTTTTTTTTAATAGTCAGAAGGTGCATGCTTGTGTTTGTGAAAAATAAGCATAAACAAACATATTGTGAATGCCTTAATGCGCAGTTGTGTGTCTTTTGTGAAAAATAAGCATAAACAAACATATTGTGAATGCCTTAATGCGCAGTTGTGTGTCTTTTGTGAAAAATAAGCATACACAAACATATTGTGAATGCCTTAATGCGCAGTTGTGTGTCTTTTGTGAAAATTAAACAATGGTATATATCAGGCAACTACACCAATCAATGTTGTCATATGCAACAACACACATTTATATATAAATACATTAAGTTTGACTATTTTAGAGTATTCATGCCATGTATTCTTAAAAAGGCAAATGACACTAATAAAACACGGGCAAATGTATGTTAGTTGTCTATATTTCGTTTTGATTTAAGAAATGGTATAAACAAAAGTATCAAAATATATGTTAAATCGAACTGTACACATTTTGACAGTAACACAATAGTAGCCTCAACAGAAAATGTTCAAGAAATTCGATAGTCGTAATGGTATAATTGTCTTTTTAGTCTACAAACATCAACTTAGCAAATAAAAATACTCAGTAAACGTAATGAATTACACGTAGGTATTTACGTACCAATATTGTTAGCGTAACATGTGACGATAAATATTGGTTTATGGGCAATTATAAAACAAATGTTACGTTGTTTTTTACTAGTTCATCGTAAAAAAGTGGCATTATGCAGTATGTACATGGTTAATTACTGGAAAACCGAGTAAATTTCATTGCTGACACCATAATGAAAATGTCAGTGGAAATCATGTACTCGTGCTACGTTCAACCCAGGGATAATTTCCAAATAAACCACGGATGTTCGTCTATTGACTTGTATATGGATTATTTGCTTGATTCAATTACCATATCAGCCGTGCGCGTGGTAGTGATTTCTTGTTGTTGTAAACAAGATAAAACATTTACGACGTCGGAAGTGATGTTAATAGGATAATTTCTGTTGGAATAAAACCAGCGATAACTCGTTTCACGAATCGGAGTTTTGTTAAGTAAAATAGTTGTATATTACACACGTTGTTTCATGCTAGTTGCTCCCCATGACGACTAAATGTTTGAGTGAAGCAACTGTAACGGAAGCATACGTTACATATATCATTGTTACCTATTTATGAATATTGTTTTTAAAGTCTCCTAGTTATTTGAACTGAGTTGTATAAATGATTGAACGTTCCAGTGCAGATGAAATAAATGGAAAAATATTTCCTCATTCAAATATATGTATAATTCTATATATTTAATATTGTATATGTGTAATTATATTTAACAAATATTTTTAATGACAAGATAGAACTGTTCGGCAATAAAGAAAAAATAACGGCATGTTCAAGCAGTATATATGTCTTTATGTCTGGATACCGTCGAATCTATACGGGCTACACCGAATGGCTTTAATAAAATGTATATGTTGGCGTCGAAATGCGTAGTTAGTCCCAAATACCCATATCGACTACTAGTATTATTTGTTGTCTACCCTTCATAATAATGCAGCCGAAACACAAACACACAGTAGGCGAACTGTTAGAGATTGTTTATTTCTAGCAATAAAACTAATGGAAATGGTATTGTTTGCATGCTTAATACGTTATTGCAGATTTAGGTATATTCTGTAACAGAATAAACAATAATAAATAACAGTTGCCTATGCATTTCAGACACTTAAAACGTATTTTATGAATGCAATAATTTAGACGTGTCGATGTTTAACGGTAATGAGTAGCAATAATTTCAACAAATAAACGTGTTGTTACATCATACTATATTAAATGCGATTGTAAGACGTAGAACGGACGAACATGTGTGGGACAGACTGAACTTTAGTATGCGTTTTCGTTCTGTTCCTGACAATAAATCACGTAATAATATCATGTTGCATGACATCTTTGTTGTGATTTGGCACGTTCATGCCAACACGTCTTCCAAGCATATCTGCCCTGTTGATATACATATAGTGTTGGAAGCTTCGTTCCTCCACAGTGCAAACAGTGGTATACGAGAAGAAGGAAATCATTTCATTTTAATATCATTGAATTCTTCACGCGCAATCATGCATCATATTGTGTTTCGGTTTGTATAAACGAATTACTAAGCCATTGATTATAATAATGAGTGAAGGATTGTCGAAAAACTATAATAAATAGTGAATGCTTGTTAAGGACGTCTCATTTTAAACAACTTAGGGTTCAATATTGACTATTGGGTTGGGGATAGACAAATAATATTTTACCAACATGTCATTGAAATTTGAATGTGTAGTCACCAACGTCCAAACAAACAAAGCTCTGTTGAAACCAAATTGAAGTGAACAAATAACTGCAAATGTTTCAGTCAACGTATATAATTCCGAATTAGAAAGAAATGTTGCACATTTGATGTACTTGTGTGGAACTACAACGTCACTTCAACCATATTTGAACAACTGTTAATGTTTCAAGCAAAAGTGCAATTCTCAGCTTGATATTTATTTTGTATGTCGAAGCTTTAATGCCACATTCTGCTGCCTTTAGTATTAAATGAAGACCTTTAAATGCACAGTATACATACATATGACCTTTATTTCATTATTGATTGGGTGAGGTTTTATTTAGATATTGCGCAAATGTCAGTTGCTAAAAATATTAACGTTATGACACAGTTAAATGGCTCGCCACACTATAGACGCAAAACTGTCTTCACTTGTTACAGAGGCAAAACACCAACGCTTATCATATATCAAAACAAATCTTTTAAGCATATGCATTTATATATGTACGTACATTATTTTAACAGCATTTTATACAATATTTTAAAACTGGAATGCTTACTTAAAATAGTCCGTTTTACGTAAGCGTAAGCCCGAACAAGTTGAAACAATAAGCACAATATACATGACGGGCATTATAGATACTAAAACGCTCATAATGTATGTAGTTATTAATCGTTCATACATACACTGTACATGCAATGATATTTGAGTCAGAAAGACAAATAAACAAACTCAAAGATGTGACGTCCCTCTATGTCCAGATGTATAAGTTCGGAATGTTAGCCGGGATGAGCCGCGGTGTATCGGCGTCACATTCCACAAAGTTGTTCTACACCCAAAACGTCTACACCTTTTATTTAAATCACGCAAAGCACCTCGAAATTTGGACGACACAAAGTTATATATAACTGGATTTACAGCATGGTTAATGTAGAAACATATCCGTGCACCGTAGATCAGAAGCAAAAACCTCTCAAAGCCGAGACTTGCTATCGATTTGTAATCAGCAAACGCCATCCAAAGGCTAACAACCCTTAACGGTAGGTGACAAACGAAAAATATTCCCACAATAGACGCAATATTATTGCCCACCTGTCGGTGACGCTTCGTGATGTCGGCGTTGTTTTTTATGTCACGTCGACAAGTGATCCTTAAAATATGGTATATATGGCAATTCATAACAAACAACATCAACGCTGGGAGGACGAAGAATACGCCAACGAGCGATATAACGTACACCTTTGACCAGTTTCCAACAATTGGGATGCGGCAAACCTGAAAAAGGGTAGAACGTTGTACAAGGTCGTCATTTTGAAAAATCTTAAATGTGTGTTGCAATACTCAGATTATTGTTTGAAATCAATCTCATTGATTGAGATTGTTAGCGACTATTATGATACAACTGAACGTGTAAAAGATCCATGTTCATAAATAATCAATCTCATTGACTGAGAGTGTTAGCTACTGTTATGATATTATGATATATATAATTGAACGTGAAAAAGCTCCAATACATTATTGATATGTAAGAAATATGTTTATAAAAGATGTTGAACGTTGATAAACAATAGTAACAACATTGACATTTGAATAATAATATGTATTTTTTTCAATCTTGCCACTATGATGTATAACACGTGGATATACGCATATATAGCAATGTAAATAATTACCTTAATAGGCGTGCCATCTTGAAAGGCAGAATCCTTGTATACAGTAATAAACACATAAGGAATGCACGAAAGAGCAGAGAAAACCCAGATGCCTAGCAAAATCCAGCACACGGCCCTCATGTTGTCTTCGACGCTCTGTTTAATTAAATAAAATGTGAGCATGTTCAATGAGAACTTGCAAATCGAACATGTTTGCATGACATATCTTTCTTACATTGTGGATCTATCGCTAATTCCATTAATAAGATGTACATGCAATTGTTATCTTTCGAAATGTAAAATATATTAAACGTCAGCTGCAAAAACGGTAGTGTAACGCTTATTAACAATATAATACCCTTAAAAAGTAAACGGTCGTTGTTTTGTGACCAATGCAATTGTAATTTGCATCTTGCATGTTATTACAAATCATCACGCAACTCGTAAATTGGGAAACTTGTGTTGTCACACTGAAAGATAAAATCCATATTATTAAATTTTTTGTTATTTCCATCAACGAATGTATTATACTTTACTTATTAAATGCACAAGCGAGTAATTCGAATATAATTGATGTTTTTCTCTTATTAACCTATCTTTATCTTTGTTTCTGGTCTTTGTTGTGCAAGGTTGTATTGATTTGAAAAATGAAACAAACACACTGGCTAGTATAAGTGCATTGTCTGCCATTGCTACTGCAAGAGTATTATTTAACATAATGGTATCTGTAATCGCGTAACTTACTTTAAGCGGATATCGGACAACCCTATAGCGCTCGATTGTGATAGCCGTGATGGTCAACACGGACGCATGGGCGACAGCGTTCTCCAGGAACGGGACGAGCTTGCCTACAAAAGAATACGAAATACCTTTATATATCCCATAATTGGTTTTATCAGCCGTGTGTTCAAAATATGCAATTTTTGAGATTCTGAGATTGAAGTTTGCAGTTGACAAAACATTTGTGTAAGTATTATAAAAAAAGAACACATCTATTGAAAATATATGTATATACTATGTAACAAATAATGCGGTATGTTTAGCTATACCCCATAGTCGTGCTTCAAACTCTGCGACATCTTTAACAACGAACCAATCTGAGTTAAAACAAATATCGTTTCTTGAAAGTATCGCTATTTTATACAAATACAATTCTTTAGGCAATTTCCTACTAAGATAAACAGACTTAAATTATCCCCTGACAAAACATAATTGCTTTCCAGGATGAACGGTTAGTAAGAAGCCACTCTGGTTTCCATTCACCAGTGTAGTGCAATGACCGATAGCTTGTGATTTAGTTCCTAACATAATTAGCAAACACAAGACATGTCACTCCTTTAAAATAAACAATGCACTATAGTATTTTAAGTTTTCTGATACTAATAAAGAATAAAGAACGTATGTAAAGTACGTTGCATATGTCCACTTCCTTTGTAAATATGTATGTACTCGATTGTTTAAGAAACTAGTTTCGCACAGTTCAATTGGAAATGCATTGCATTTCATTGCAAATATCTGAGTTTGCAACAAAGCTGTGGGCTTGATATCCTTATATGAGTACTTTCATAACCTAACGTTCCTGTGCTACTACGGCATGACACTCGGATTTAATTTATTTAATGGCACATTAACACATGCTTTTAGTAATTCCGTGGCACAGGTATCGCAGATAGAGAAGTAAAAGCAGCAAAATAAAGCCGCCTGATTTAGAAAGATATTGTAAATAATGTATCATTACTGATCTATATGCTGTGTTCGGGTCGCTTTCCATAGTAGCTAGACAAGGTTTTATTTTATGATGTTCTAATATTCATATTTATCATACTACTATGCTTATATCTGCCTGATACAAAGGTGCCTGATATATTTTTTATATCAGGCCAGTAGTGTTTATGTAAGTCAATGTTTTGAGGTACGTCATATTACTCGAAATCAACTCCTAAGTCTACATTTTCAGTACACTAAATGAGTTTCAACAAAACAAACCATTTGATACCAATAACGTATATAGTTAATTATTGTAAATCGTCATAAATCGAAAACGTTATTTTTTTTAGTATTCACATACACCCTCAATTAGATGTAGTCATCAATGGAACTATAAATAATCCTATTTCAATACATTTAAAATAAATGCACTAAAAGCCACTACGCAGCATCAGTTTATGTTGAACCAAAAACATTTTTACCAAAACTTGAACACACTATAGTCAAATTTGACGCGATCTTAAAATTGTCCATTTCAATACAGAACTCCACAATGGCCTCACCAATCAAAAACAATCGGCGATGTGTGTTCTCCGATGCATTTTCAATATTTTATTAATAGGCATGCGTTTAATCTATGTATTCTTAGTGAAAACAGCTCATTTATCATTACGAAATGTTTATAATAAGGTATTATCTAGTCGTCATTTAGAAATCCATAACTACATATACGAGAACGTGTAAAAGACGGCTTAGCAAAATCACCGCCGCTCTTAGTTTTTAAATATATAAAAACTGATTGTTGTATGTAATTTAAAAAAAAAGTGGTATGACAAATAGAAAAACAGATAGTAACCTGTTATTCTCTATATATAGAATTTGATTTAAAAGTCTATATATTTCTGTGGTGCACATCACATATTTAATGTTGTTGTTTTTAAAGCGAAAACAATACATTTAAAGACCGTTTCGAAATTACTAACATACACGTCTGTAGTTGTCTTTGAACATAGCGTAATCATTTCTACTATTGCAGAGCGTGCAATTTAATATAATTAAAATTTCCTTTTGGTTTTATGTTGTTAACATGCATTGCTGTCACAAAAACACACACACACACACACATTAGAAATACAGTATAACAGATTTATTTATATTGATTCGGCTTTATGCACATTAAATACCAAAAAAACTGACCTTCAGACATCGATGAAGCGCCGAAAATAGCGTTCCAATTCTTTTTTTTTTTTTTTTTTTTTTACTGAATAATTAAAATTTTTTTTTTTTTTTTTTTTTTTTTTTTTCCGTATATTTTATTTTCCTCGTCAATAGGTGTGTGGGGGTCGAGGGCATCCCCCTCCACACCGTACAAAAGTACATTAGATGCATGTATATACATATGTCGTTTATAATGTGTAATGCTACCAAGTGCTCCACGAAAACCAATACCTATATATGTATAAACATTTTATTTTACAAACAACAACTTTATTATTAACAGTCACCTAATAGCACAGTATTTTTGTTCTAACAAAAAAGAGGTAAAAATATGCCCCATTTGTTATTATCACTTGAAGTATTAAAGTAATTTATTTCATTTAGTACATTATAGTGTAGAGCAAAATATGCCTTTGCCGTATTTGATGTAGGGATGGTTTTGTTCATTTTACAATTATAAATGAACATTTTAGTGAAAAGAAAAATTAAGTTCAAAGGGTCATTTTGATTTTTATGACCCAAAATAAAAGAAGACGGGTTAATAAGATCTGCGATACTTTCAAATTGGCCAAATAGTTCTGTTATTAATCTTTGAACATGATTACATTCCCAAAAGATATGCTCAATTGTTTCGCACATATTTTGACAAAAAGAGCAGTTGGCCGAATTTGTGTAATGGATTTTAAATAAGAACGAATTGGTACCTAGAATTCTGTGTATAATTCTATATTGTAACCACTGTAAATTTGAATCTTTGGTAATACAAAAAGGTATTTCAAAAATATGTTTCCAGTCTTCTATATTGATATCGTTAAAGGTGGTCGACCATTTCGATATACAGACTGGTAAGATTTTATTCTTTTTTAATACATCATACATAGGCCGAGTTCCTTTTGTGTTTTTTAAAATAGACTGTAACGATATTGGAACAAACGGTTTACAAAAAATAGATTCAAACGAGCTACAGGTTTTTAAATATTTTGTTAAAGTATTAACAATACCTATATAAAGCAAGTAGTTTGGATTGAAATTATACAATTTACAGAAGTCTTCATAGCTATAAAATGTAAGTAATTCTTTGTTGCTGACCAAATCCCCAATAAAGTGAACACCTTTTTCAAACCAAGATTTGAAAAATATACTTTTATTACCAATCATAATATTCGGATTATAAAAAATTGGATTTTGTAGTATGTATTTTGTATTTAATTGTTCCGCTTTGCAGAACTCAACAAAGGATTTTAATGTGTCTTTCCAAAAATTGTTTTGTATTCTATTGATTAAGTTCTCAGGATAATGTAGACCACAGTTATATAATTCTTAATTGTTTATGCCACCGATATTTATCTCTATATAATTATTCTCCTCAATCAATAGTCTAAGAACGATAATTCATTTAGTGTGTGCTTATATGAAACGGTGTAAGTCGTTATAGTAATTGAATATTACAACAATATTCGGCTACTGGAATACTGAACATATAGATAAAAATATCAGTTTGAACAGATCAGTAAAGATGCATGTTTATTAATAACTATATTCACGATAATGACTTGTACATGATTTTCCGTCCAAGCAAATCATAAAGAAATAACTACATGTACGGGTAAATCGTCTTTAAATGTTCAGTTTGTATGTGTCAAAACAACTGTAATACATTACAATATACTGGAATATCATAGACAACTTACACATGAATTCTCCGAAATACCAGACCTCCTTGGTAAATATGTCCACCAGAGCCGTTGGCATGCATACCACGATGACCAACATGTCGGCGATGCAGAGATTGACCAGGTACATGTTCACCGTGGTCTTCATCCGGCGGTTACACGAGATCACAACGACCACTAACATATTGCCGACAATGCCAGCAATGAAAATGATAGCATAAAGAACGGTTGAACTAATGACAATATATTCCGGGGGCGACGGGATTTCACACTTGGAAACATTTGGTTCCGTTCCGTTATTTTCAGAAACATATGCCTCCTCTAGCAGTGACACATTTGGCGTCATAATGACATCCATTATTTGACGGTTACTGATGTAATATTGTTAATCACAAATAAAGTAAAATGTATTATTTTAAACACAGTCTAGAAATGGACACTAATTATTAAGAAATAAATGTATACAACAACTGGATTAATTTTAAATATTCATTCTATTTTCTGAACTATTCAATAAATATTATACATAAAGCTCACTAGGGTATAGTCCGTTTAAAGTAAATAATATCTTTATACACGATATTGGTATCAAATGTGCATAACACTGTCCACTGTAATGTATATGTTCATTAACTGTATCGTATTTGATTCCATTGAAAAATAATCAATAGAACGTTATGTCCACGAACATACATTTTGCTTGTCAAACACAACTTTGCAATCCATATCCTCTTGGCAAGCAGTTTTAGCGTCTAGTTGCTCAGAATATCCAATATGACACTACGTGAAGGCGCGCACATATCTATATCAAAGGATGCAAGTCAGGCTGTGTGAGAACAACAACACCATTTTCTCAGATAATCACGTTATTTTGTACAACTTCGCACACTCTCGCAGTATTAAGTGAGCGACCAAACACTACGCTTGCTTTTATATTAATATTCAAATGCTGATTTTACGTAACCAGCTAATAAATATACACAAAAAACTTTAAGAATCTAGCTATGAATTCCGTTTGTTCTACTCGCTGCTTTTATGTTGTTCTTGTTGTAAGCGCTAAATGTTAATGACATTCATGCGACCTATAGATAACCATCTGTAACGACGGAAGTGATCTCTAATAATCAAAAGCACGAATGTAGTTTGTAACACAGTTACTGTTTGTAAAAGGAATTAATATGCATTTAACATAAGTAAATCAAATAGTCGGTGTTGTATACAGGGATAATATACCTTTTTGATGTCGTTAATCTCCGCGGAGGTCCAATAAATGGGTTAAAGCCCGAGAGCGTAGCATGTGGTCTTCAACGCATTTTAAGAGCCTCTGCGGACGTTGACGACCACAAACATGTGTGTTGTCGCTATTATATCATTGAGAAACATTTATATACAGTAATAAAACCGAATCAATGGGTAATTTACTATACAATTGTATTTTGTCATAGTATGGAGTAACTCAAAATCGCGCACTTGTTTGTTTATAGTTTTTAATATTTTATTACCATGGTCGAGTTCAGCCGAGCTAGTATGTCACCATTTTGTTTCAGTGTTTTCCTCGATTCGAATTTAAAAATAATATGCATTTCATGATATCGTTATACTGTTATTTAAGCTTGCAAGTGTTTAATAATAAACAATAGTAACAAGAAGCCCGGTTCAAGTAAAAATAAAACACTAAGCCCGTGGCTATTGGCGCGTGACTTAAGTGAATTATACACATTTTTTACGATAACCGACCGCTTTTTGTTCGTTAACACACCCATATAACGGGTGTGTAATATATGTAATAATATGTAATAATATCTAAGAGCTGTTTACATGTGTGCTTTTGAATATTATTTATATTTTTGTCATACAAACATATTACGGTTAACAAACACATACACTGATATTATATCGAGACCTGAAAGCAAAACATTAGTGTTAAATAAAGTTATTTATTTCCAGCACATTTCGTAACAGAGGCGATTGGGCTATCAAGGTACTATTACTATCATTAGATGACAACTACGCTTTGAAAATTGCCAAAATTAAATGGTAATAATGATCGTAATTACGGAATTTGTACTAGTCAATAAATGGAAGCACTTCTACAATACCAGCCGTTATGTATATTCTTATGACAATTGCATGAAATTATTTCTAAACGTGCAAGTCTTGGAAATGTACTTTTAGTAAGGAAACTATAATATTGCAGGTTTTTGTCTGAAAATTGCGTTGCAATATATAGAAAACAATAATAATCGAAACAATACCATCTAACAAAAAAAAAACACAAAAAATAGACAAATAAATTGTAGGGGATTATGTAGTAAGTACGTAACAACACGTAGCATCAGTATTAAATAACTAAGCAACTAAGCATGTCCGAGGAACAACGTCTTTTAAACAATGTAGCATTGTTTCGTATACATAATTGCGTAAGGTAAAATATTTTCTTGGACAATGGCGCGCGTCAAAATCATCGTTGGCAGAAATATTGTCAAAAATAATGTCACACAGAATCTGAATCAGCATGCTGAAAAAACACACCGTTTGTCTTAATTCTCCGTAACTGATTTCGTCCTTGAGACATCATCGTGAAATTCGAAAACTAAAAATGCTCGATGTTGAAAAATATCGTGCACAAACACGTTATTATGGATTCGATAATCACAACCAACGTTAACAACTGAAACATGTCGAAATACAAGTACACGAGGTTAAACAAAATCGATAATGAACAATTCAAGCGGACACCCTTATGCACAGCCCACCACATATTTAAAATGCCCAATAAAATAATGATAGTACTGATAGTATCACTATGATTGATACAAAGGAAATGAGTAAGACAGACGGACAGACAGACACTTTATTTGACTAGCACAATGTACATCGTCAACATCACATATGGTTCACAATGAAATATGTCAACGTGAATATACACAGAAAATAACAGAGCATCAACATACAGTGATATGTACAGGCCATTAAAACATAGAAGTACAGACGATGAACAATTGGTACGTTTATGTTCTACGATTTATAATATTTGATCTAATACTCAGCGATTATTTAACAAATAAACATAATTTTATATGTTCTGATCTATTGCTCGATTGTAGCTGTTGAACATAATTAAATCAGATGGTTTAATAAAGTAATATGTTTTAATGTATTTCTTTCGTATTTCATTAAAAGACGAACAAATACAAACAAAGTAAGAGCTAAAGCAATCTCATTAAAATCATCTCCAGTCTGACGCTACTATAAATTATTATCCGCTGTCTGGATCTGATGACTTTGCATTACGGGTCACGTTCAGATGACCTTTTCAGGAGCCAATCAATATGTTGCCTTCAAAATGTTGTAGTATAACTTCATATATGAACCACAAATACTATGCACGAAATTAACGTGAACTTTGGATGTTTACTCGCCTAAGGTACCGCTATATCCATTGTTATCCCCGTGAAAATTAACTGTAAATGATTTATTCCCGAGGATCACCTGGAAATGCATCACTTTTTCATAAACCGTGGTCAAACTTTGCTGTGCAACAAGCAATTCCATTTGGCTCAGAGGGTTGATATTTTATTGTTCGCAAGGTCGTTTAAACGTGGCCTGTAGTACGATGTCTTCAGATCCTAACAAAGTTAGGATTTGATTTTAATGAGATTGGAACTACAACTAAACCTAGCTTATCATTAAGTTAATATCTTAAGTTTCTCGTAAATTATTATTGTGACGGTTAAATTTATTAGAACTAACATTATTAACATTTTATAAATAAGGTACTACAAGTTAGATATGCAATACACGTTACACTCAAGTAAATGTATACAATAAATTTTTTAAGGTGCAGCTACCGTCTGTTTTATCGTCAGTTACCGTGTGAGGACATTATTAATGTTGACCTTGTATCAAAGAAAAAGAAGCTTCTGTCTTGCCATTTAAATGCTTTGAAATTCCTCTTTTATTAAGCTAAACTAACTTGAATTAGGATATTATTATTGATGTCCAACACTTAGCACGCGAAAGTAGCGTGAGTATATAAGCTGCGGGTTTTAGCTTTACCTCAGTAAATAGACATTGATTACATCGTGTTTACAAATTATGTGGGCAAACAAGCATACAAGCATAACACTGACACATTATTTTGTAGAGCATATTTAAGAACAGCAAACCTTGTAACATATTTTGTTTTAGCATTGGAACAAAAGTGCCTCTGAATTTGTATGTGGTGTGCAGTCCAATAGACCTTTGAAATTCAATGTTTTGAAATATATACAATATTGTTACTAACTACAATATTAGAGTTGGTGTATAGCTGGTGGCATTGGTAAATACAGGTAGTTAAATAGATAACTTGCTGTCGCTTAAAATTACTGAATATGAAGCGAATACATTTGCTTGTATTCTGTAATAGTTGTAAGGAATTAGATGTTCGGATTGTAATAAGAGTAGCATCATAAAGGTCATGTCCTAAGAATTGTTCTCTTTCAGTTTTTAAAGAAATCGCAGTTTAGTAGATAGTGATGTTCGGAGCCAACTTGACCAGTGTTACAAAGTCTGCATATTCTTTCCTCAAATGGGGTTCCATCGTATCGACCGGTTTCAACTGAATATGACACAAGAGACCGTTAAACTACAGTAGGATGAGAAATAACACACGAAACATTTACACAAATTAAATCGTCAAACTAATACGAAACTCGCACTGGTCAATAAATGGAAGATCTTTTACTAAAACACTTAGGGTATATGCGTGTTTTGCATTGTAGATAGAACCTTATTCAATACCAACGAAATGGATTAAAAATGAACTAAAGATGTTCAATTTAAACCTTGTTCGTTGCATGGTAACAACATTTGGACATATCTCGTGCACACGATTTTAAAGTTGCGTTGGGTATTTGTTTTCAAATGGCAATATCATTCAATTACTATTATCTGTACAAGAACCGGAAATTAAATTACATGTTAATTGTCTGATAATACCGGACAGATTTATAGAAAACAAAAGCAATCTGAGCAATACCATCAACACTAAAAATACAGAACAAAATAATGTAGGGGAGTGTGTAGTAAGAACATGCTCGTAACTACAAGGAAGCAAACTTATCAACTAATTAAGCAACTTATCATGTATGAGGCAAACCGTCTTTCATAAAATGTCGCAGTATTGCGTACACATATTTGCATAAGATAAAATATTTTCAATAACATCTTCGTCACAAATAATGTCACAAGGAACTGTCTGAATCAGCATCAGAAAAATAAACCGTTTGTCTGTATTCTTTGTAAATGAATTCGCCCTTGAGACAGCATCGTGCAATTTTAAAACAAAATATGCTAGTTGCCGGAACTTTGTGCACAGGCACGTTATTATGGATTCTTTAATCGCAACCAAAGTCAACAACCATAAATATCTAAATGCTGAACAAGCACATGTCGTACACGCATAGGTATTCATGTGCTATATAGCAGTCAGAGCCCAATACTTAACGGACTTAATTGTCTAGTTGTAATAGATTTGTTTATTTTTAGACATATACGACATACTTTTTTTATTGGGTAGATATACGTTTCGAGGACGGTGCAATATTTGTAAATTAAATATAGTCAGCATTCCACGGTTTTATATATACATGCATATTTATTTATATAATTATGTGTGCATTTACCTTCTTCAGATACTGTTATTAACACAATACCGTTTCATAATGCACACACAAATCGATCGGCACAGTTCGCACTTTATTGCAAAGAAAACAAAAATTGTAAACAACTATACGACATGAACGTACTTCTAATTAAACAAGCGTACTCATATCATGTACATTGGTATAAAATGTTTCATATTTTGAATGTGTGGACAATGCACTTCTTATATTTTTATACATTTATGTCAGTGTATATTATTGATGTTCGAAGCATAACACGCGACAGAAGCGCGCATTTGTTTTAGGGCCTCTAATTTTGTCCTTGATATAATGACATTTACACACTGCGTAATAATAATACACCATACAAGCAAGCAAAACATTACAAAATTTTATGCAATTTTGTAGAATATTCGTACAAACAGAAAAACTACAAATAACATACCAGTCATGTTTTTATAAGAACAATGGTGGCACTTTAAGTTCAGATAGGTAAGCAATGAAATATGCACATTAGTATACATTTAATCGAAGAAAACAACAGCAGAAAAACAATCTCGCAAATATGTATTATCGAGCTATACAATACGTTTAAAGACATTGGATCCGCTGTGAGTTCACACTATTAAAACTAGAAATATAATTGTATTCAGATTTTAAGTTTATTGACAAAAACATAGTAGACAATGCCTTAACATACTGTAAAGCAATGTTATCGGTAGTTAGTATTTTCTTAAATGTAATATATATATTTTGAATAACAATGGCACATAATTCAGACATCAAATCAGTTGAAAATGGCTGCATGTTGGTTTTGTAGATCCTCTTCACATTACTGGTGGCGTATTTAACACCTTATACGTTATGAATAACAACACGTAATGCACATATTTCCAATTCGGACATTTCCGTATGGTTTAACACAATTAAGTAAACAGACGACAAACACAGACAATGCACAATGTTGACACAATTTTTTCTGGTTATTTTTTCGGATTCAATATAAATCTATAGTAGCACGTCAAAGTGTAACGATGTGTTACATTGCTTTATTCAATTGTTTGTTTTGTCTTTTTGTACAAAACACTATTAGAATAGTACTGCATTTATTTTATGTCCAGTGCCGAATTGGATACGTAAATAGAACGGTAGTTTCGGGTAATGAGATGCAATTTTACCCACTTCGAACAAAAATTGTCTCTTTGATTGCTTGTAGTATCTCGTTAGAAATGGTCGCACATTAACACTTATCCAGCGTTACGACGACTATTTAGCCTGTATTTTATGGGATAAGAATCTAAGTGTACGTGTCATTTCCTGTGACAAATGCATTACATATATTATTCGGAACACAATCTAGAATGATATTTCTCAAGGTTGGTCAGTACAAAGTACAAAACTCAGTATGTCTTCTTATATATTGTCAAATTTAAACCGATGCTAAATGTGCCTTCACAAGTACAAATGTATAAAAATTGTCGTGTTAAACCTGAATTTCCAGTAATACACATGTCAAACCATCGTATATTGAAGTGATTGCAATTCTAGTATTGTTCACAAGCTTATGACCTCTAAATGTTCAAACCAGTACTGACAGTATGTACGAACAGTAGTACACTAAGTACTATTTTCAATCGCTTATACAGCTGAAAACGGTAACACGTTTCAGAATCAAAGCTAACTCTTACACAATCACTATACAACGCGGTCGTTTTGCTTGTCTTTCAATTGGTTCAGTAAAGGCAGATGTTTACAAAATAATTGATGACAGTGCTTAGAAAGTTTGATATTATACCCCAGTAAGATATTTCATATATGACTTATAGGAAGACATAAATGAAAATGTTCCGCTTACAACGACTCGCATCATATGTATTTATAAAACTTTCAAAGCATATTAAGAGCTATTTGTCTACATAACACTGGAATGTCATTAGTTATTCAGTTATAATTGAATATGGTACAGAAACAACTATATAGAAG